>CAOGCB010141100.1:0-23175 GCA_948266635.1 Cnidoscolus chayamansa
AAATTTAAATGTCAAAACTTAACTTCAAACTACTCAATTTCCATGAGGAAACTCACACATTTAATTTAATGAAAAATACATATAATAAATAAATAAACACTGAATTTAGGCAAGAAGTGTCTATTCAAAGTATTTGAATAAAACACGGTATAGTAAGATATTTATTTCAGAAATCGCCGCCAAGAACTGGCCAGTGGACAAGTGGTGCCACTTGAAAAGCTAAATGGCCTCTGGAGCATTGAACTACTCTTTGCCCTCCCAAATCCTTTGCCTTTACTTTAAAGACACTCTTTTTCATTTACTTGTTAATTAACTTAAAACAATACATATAATTTTAAAAAATGGAATTAATCATTAAGTCTACACACCTCATATAATAATATAACACGCATATCTCACTGCATAAAGATTAAAGAACGTCATCTTGCACTAATAAAATATTCAAACACTTTAGTTATAAAAGAATACAGATTCCAGCTAGTGGGAGAAGAAATAAGGTAACAGCAGCAAGCTGTGTTAAACCATATCACAGCTGCGAGATGCTAATTTCATCATATGCAAAATCATTGTATGCTTCTTTTGTTTCAAAAGATGATAAATGGGTGGAGTATAAATAATAAACAATAGTTACTGGTCCTGGAAAGGAACTATCAGGAAATTTCGGAGCAACGTTCCTAGTCCAAAGCCAAACATGCCAGGCTGTTCGTGCTTACGTAAGCAGACAATTCCCAATACTATGTTTTTCTTTTTTGATGTTGTAATAGCTAATAATTGTAATTGAATTCAAGGATGAGGGCTGTCGAGAGAGATGCCAAAATTCCTTCAGACTCTTGACTTTCTCGGAAATCGCTTGGACCTTTCACGAGGATAACGGTCAGGCAAGGCCTTCCAGAATTTTTGTTTTTTAAATTTAATTAATTTAATAAATCATGCAACGGGACTGCTGACGTCACTTTCTTATGCTCATCAGCGGCTCTCAAGCATTCACTTTATAAGATGCCGCATTCGCCGACCTTATTGCACTCATCAATCACATGCTTTGATTTTGATCCAAGAAAAATCTATTACTCAAGCTCTTTACTATCTCAACCGTCTGATCGATCTCATGATCACGCTTGACCAAGCACTATGACTAATTTTAGTCAAAAGAATGATAATCATAAAAAACGAAGACCACGTGGCGAACAGAGAGAGGCTTAATATGTCCGTCCACAAGCCTAAATTGACGCGTTCTATTTAGCCCTAGTGGAGGAGGGTATTGCTTGGGGCCTTTCGTTCTCTATATAAACCCCTTGAGCCCTCCTCTTAAAACCCACAACAAGAAGCTTTTCTAGAGAGAAAGAGAGAGAGAGGAAGAGAGAGATTCTGAAGAGGGAGAGAGGTTTCTTCAGCTGCTGTGGAAAGGTTTCTTTCGCGTTTCTGCAGCAGTTAGCTTCCTTGCTTGTTCCTCCAAAGTCTCTCAATTTGAATAGCAATGGCTCGCTCTTTCTCAAACGCTAAGTTTCTTTCTGCTTTCATCACCAAAGCAATCAACAGGCGAGGATTTTCAGCGGCTGCTTCTCCACAAGGAGTTCTACCCAGCGTCACCAAAGCAGGAGCTTCCCCGGTCAAGAAAATCGCGGAGGAGAAGATTGGATCCGCCGAGAAGGTTGCATGGATTCCAGACCCCAGTACCGGATGCTATAGACCAGAGAATGTAGCGCAGGAGATTGATGCGGCCGAGCTAAGAGCCATGCTGTTGAAGAAGAATTGAATATAGGAACATATAAATTATTATTCTTGGATTATAGATGTTTGTATACGAAGAAGAAAGAAAGGCTGGATGGTTCTGTCGAGAATCTGCCGCCGTGTCTTTTGCTTTATAGAAGGGCTGGGGCTCCTCTGTCTTGCCTGTTTAGGACGACGAGAAGAATTTAAATTAACCTTTGTAATTCTTCTATCACATGGAAATTGCATGTTAATTTCAATTTTTTTTCATAAAAATAAAAATAAAAATTTTAAAAATAATTAAAATTGATTGATTTTTTAAAAACTGATAATAAATTTTAATATTAATCCATAAAAATTAACTAAAAAGCAGTGCTAGGCAATTTGAACAGTAACTGCTGTCAGAATTTCGAGGTGGCGTGTAAAAAGGCAGACAATAATTTTATAATTATTTAATCTGAGAAAAGAGGATGAAAGAAGCGGAAGAAGTGAATGTGAGAATGAGACTGGTCGGAAGCGAAAAGGACAAGAGGAAGTTGCGTGATTGGTATAGGATGTGCCCTTAGCAAGACGTGGAAGCTTGCAAACTTCACCAATAACAACTCAATTTCGACAAAAGCTTCTCTTTTTGTCAGATTATTATCATCGGATTTAATTTAGAAAAGATTAGGGCTTATCAAAATATATAAGACTGATTTACGTAAGTGGATTTATATCTACTATCTTAATAGAATGTATTCTCACGCAAAGGTTCAAAATCCACGTTGATAAATTGATATAGGAGGCCTTGTTTATGTTAGATAAGAGGATTGATTGATTGATTGGTTGTTATTAAATTATTCAACTTTAGATCCCAAATAATGTAATCAGAATCTGAAGGATAATATTTATGACTTGCCTTGCATTATTGATTTAGTTTATGTATATATAATTTAATCCTAAAATCATTTGATCAATCAATTATTTAGTTGGTGAACTAAAAAGTAATTAATGAGGAATAAATATATATATATATAGGAATTAACTAATGTTTTTTTTTAAATTCATTAATTTTATTATAATAAAGAGAGAAGAAACAATGATTTTTTCAAGAAAAAGAGGAAAATTGATGGTCTTTATGTTTTCTTAGAAACGACAAATCAATGATAAAGATTAATAACATGTTCTCTGTTGTTAGATTATGGATCTGTGAGAAGAGGCTAGATATTCTTTTAAACCTGTGTTAATGGCTGAGCTGCTGCTGCATTCTCTAATCGGCACAAACTTTGATTCCAAATGCTACCCACAAGATTTAAATTTGACACCTACCATTCAAATTCAAATAAAATATAAAAATATCCCCAATGAAATCAAGCACTGCACTCTGGCTGAATATGAGATGCAAGTCTGACTATGCCATATCTTGCGATTGAGATGCTACTCAATCAGCAATTATAGGGTACAAGACAAAAATGGCATAACTGATATATTCTATATATGTGGCAGAAATATTCATTCATATTTGGACTCCATATTACTCATGCAAACAAAGGGAAGCATTACAGGAAGAATTCCCATCACTATATTCCAAAATGAACCAGAAAGATCCTATCAAGATGATATATTATAAGTTATTAGCTATGCATGTGTTCATGTCAGTATGGAAGGGAAACTACAAGTTCTATCATTACAAGAAATACATGAATCCAAAACATCTCTTATATAATCTAATCAAGATGATATATTATAAGCTATCAGACATGCATGTGTTCATTTCAGTATGGAAGGGAAACTACAAGTTCTATCACTACAATGAGTAAAAGAACCCAAAACATGTCTGATATAAACTAACTCAATCCCAACTGGTTGTAACCACGTTAACCACTTAAAAACAATTTAACTCTCCATTCAGGTATGTTTCATTTGAAATGGAGGTGTATTTGAATTTATGTTTCAAGAGAAAAACCATCAAAACATCAACCTAATTTCAAACTCCAATACTCCATTTCAAATCTCCATCCGTCCATTATCCATATGGATCCTAACTTAAACACAGTGATCCTATAGCTGCACATGAACTAGCAGTGAGAGATTGCTTCAATCATTCCCAAATACCAAAACCTTGCAAACTGCCAAATTGGATAGACCCACCTTATAATGTTATCATAGAGCAGATTATACAACAGCCTAAGCAAAAGTTTACTTCATTAATTGGTTAGCTTGTTGCCTCTATTCATTTCTCACTAATTGCTATCTATTTTTAGCAAATTATAGTATATTTTCAATGTGCTAAAAGACAGTACACCTTATAAAAATTTGATTTTCCTTAAAATATGCAAAACAAGTCCTACTTAATTATTAGATATGGTACTTGTCACTCGAAGCACTGAATAATTTCCCTAAATTTTATACATTTCTTTCAGTGTGAAAAACTAGCATTCTCTAACAATAGGGAGGGGGCATTTTACCAAAATAACCCTCGCAGCATATGAATTTGCTCCCACTCACGTCCTTGTCATAGCCAATCACAGGGAGATAAGGAATTTAATTTGTATGTTCACCAACCACAAAGCTAAGTCAAATGCGCCAGCTGCTCTGCTTCTTCGCCTCAAAGGAAGCTCCATCGTTAAGCATGTCCTGAGCGTCGGATTCCATTCCAAGCTTGGAGAGTGCAAGTGCTTGCATATAAAAGGCAGTCGGCCACTCAGGCAAGCACACCTGAGCCTGCATGGCATCTCTCAAGGCAAGTTCTGCTTGGCCAATCATCAAATATGATAGGGCTCGCCTCACAAAAACAGTACCAGAGGGAACAGACATCATCGATACCAACTGCATTTGGAAAGATCATACAACTTAAAATATAAATCTATGATAATTTAAGATAATGAGTATAGATTTATATTGCCTAAACAGCACCAAACTAAAAACTAAGTTTTACAGTGAAGTGAAGTAACAAAAGCATACCATGCATAAATCATAAAAGGCTGCTGCTTTTATCAGACTTAATATGACTACTATAATAATAATAAAACATATCCTTTGCAAAAAAAAAATTATTGGAGAAGTATTAACGTCAAAAGGAAAATGGTGAAAAAATCCAAGTGACTCGCAGAATCTCATTTAATAAAAAGAAGCTAAGCTAACATTGAGGCTCATCCTATTTTTACAAGTCAACTGCAAAAGTCCTAACCTAAGCTTGTTAAAAATTTGTCAACTACTGTCTTCTACATAATATTGTTTCACTTACTAAATAGATCTTCTTTCAGAAGGAGAAAGATCATACAAAGCAAAGATAATAACTGACCAAAAAAGTGAAAGATTAAGGGAAAAAATCTCAGTGGTTATGGATCTAAGCTATCAGCTCCAAGAAAAGAGGTTTTCTCCTTTTGGTAGTCACATTGTAGGCTACAAGTTTTTTCTTGAGAATTATATAGATATTACTAAGGGTGTTACATTTTTTTTTCTTGGGATGAATAAGAAATTAGGCTACAAAATTTACTTAATGAAATAATAGAAAAAACATTGAAGCATCAGTAAAAAGCTATCAAAGTGAAAACATAAAATATTTTTTAAATGGCTTGATAGCCCAAAAAGGTGAAAAAGCCAAGCCAAAAGCAACTCCAAGAGGAGATGCAAATGTGCAATAGTGTGGTTACAAAGGAATCTAAAAATTTAAGAAATTTATCACAATAATTTAATATAAAAATTATGGTTGAGTAGCAATAAGACCTTTTTTTTCTTCAAATGTGGCTGGTAGTGTTAAACCAATTAAGGGTCATTGTAATGAAGGTTATGTGACATCAAACTAGTATCATAATAGTGATTTTCCTTTCTTTTCCAACATCCAAAAAAAATCTTCATTTTCTATTTTAGTATATTTATTTTATGGAGAAAAATAATGCACACACAAAAAAGATTGTTTCTTAGCATATTACATTATTAACAAACCATTTGATTTCACACATTCTCATTTATAGGAAGTTGTTTGAACATCATCTTAAGAAATTAATTAAAACAGCATTAAATTGACAGAAGATGAAATTTTAGTGTTAAAATGATGGGAAAATGTTATTCAATCCTTTAAACTTTAAGAGGTTAAGCCTGAATATTTCATTGTAGAGAGTCCTACACTCTTAAAATTAATGATTTTCACAAGTTTTAAACAGTTGAGAAGGTTAAGCCTGAATATTTCATTGTAAAGGGTCCTACACTTAAACTTAATGATTTTCACAAGTTTTGAACAGTTGAAAAGGTGGGCATTAAAATTTCATTCCCGCATGAAAGCACTTATTACATGTGCATAGAAAGTGTATCAGTGAATGAGGCTTCCTGCATTGTAGGCTATAATCTGTACAATACCCCATGACTATTTAAACAAGTGCATTACTAGAAGCACATACCTTTGTATAATACTCAACAGCATTTTTAAAATCCTTATCTCGAAAAGCAATGTCCCCAAATTTTTTTGTGTTCAGCATATCTTGTACTTGTTGAGTCCACTCTTGAAATGACAGCTTTAGAGAAAGCAAATTTGCAAGAAATTAGTTCATGCTAGAATAATGTGGCCATTTGTGATCTTTTGTCTATGCTTCTTCCTGTTTCTTTTACTCAACTAGGGCAAAATTATGAAGCATTAGAAAGAAAATGAAGCAGCACCTGTAAACCCACCTCATTTTCTGCACCTTCTTCATCTTTATAGCCTGTTTTAAGCAAGATATCATGCACTGCGGTAAGATCCATTCTCGAACAAGCCTTTCCAAGTGGAGAAAGCATGGTAGGAAGCACCACAGGCGTTCTTGATAGACCCATTAGCACGTGCGATGCAACCTAGAGAGACCACTTTGAACATGTACCTTAGCAGTGACATGATGCATGCGTGATGTATCTCACAATGAACAGCAAAATGATTAAGCTTACAGGAAGTCAAAAGGCCTTTTAAAAGTTTACCTCTTTCTGCTTCTGAAGGGGTGACACTGCTGAGAGAAGAAACTGAATATCAGGTCGATCTTTAGCCTCATACTGTAGACATTTGGAGGCTAGTTCCACCAATTCACTTGCATCTTCATTTGCATATTGTCCTTCCAAGGATGAATCCATTAATAACAATAAATTCTTCCCCCTTATCAGGTCCAATGCCTGAGGAATAAACAACGGGACAATCAATAGTTCTAAACAAGCATTAATTTATAGTTAAAAAACACTATGGTTTGTCATAAATTAGCAATAACTAGGAGACACAAACTTTTAGCACTAAAAGACATTTAAGTGAATGAAGTCAACACATCTCACATTTCATGCCAAAATTAGTCAGAAAGGCTAAGGGATACAGATCTCAGGGTAGCATTTGCAGAAACTATTTACTTCGGAAAAAAAAATTATGATACATGATATGACATAACATACATGGCTTGGAGGGATATGCTTCCCACTCAAGAGGTCCAGCAGAATTGTTCCATAACTGTAGATCACACTCTCAGGGATGATCCTACCTGCAACATTTGAGCATCCAAATCATACATGTTGATGCAAGCACCCGATGTCACTCTCTTTATACGATTGTCAAAAAGCCAGTTGAATGCTTAAACATATCTATCAGAAACTATACTCAAAGTTGTCAAAGGTACCTGAGGCATTAAGCATTCAGTACTTATTTCTGATATTAGAAGTTGACAAACTTACACTTATGAGTTAACAAACATGTTTCATAGATAAAAATTTGTGGTCCACATTATATTTCTGATATTATACCCTGCTAGTGTCAGCAGTGAATGATCATTCTATATAAATTAGATATTTTGACATAAATATTTATTAATGTTTCATGCTGTCGTGTACTAAAAGAGCCCAAGAAACAGCATGCAGATTTCACCATTTGTCACAGACACTAGAGAATCAAATCAAGAGTGGTAGCTAACATCCCAATGATTTTAAATTTCTAGGTGAATATCCCTTATTGCTTACTGGTCAGGAATACTTGTTTCACCAATGTACATCAGTAAGATAGATCTTGTAACCATGCTTAGGGCAGAAAACTGAAAGTTTTGGAGGTTAATCTGCCTGCCCAGATTCCTGGTTGAGCATCTAGTTTTTCTTGCGACATATTTCAGGTGATTAGAAGTGCCTCATTTCAAGTCTTCATCAAAACCTCTGTTTCAAGTTTGTCTTTTTGAAAATAAATAAATACATAAACAGAAAAAGAAACTGTAACATTCTTTTCAAATTAAAACTGGTGAAACAATCCATTGCTATAGAAATGAAAATGATGCATTACAACAACAAAGCAATAATCCCAAATGATGCACCTGTCCGCAAAAATTCTGGGGGAGTATAAGCCAAGTTTGTGCTGTAGCTTTTCCCATCTCGGCTATTCTTCATCAGACCAAAACTAGATAATCGAGGATCACCATCCTGTCAGTAAAAGGAACTTAAGTGACCGGACCAGTTAACTATTAACACCATAAAAGGTAAATCCCCCAGATGGAAGATGAATACAGATTAAACACATGAACATGCTAACAAGTAAATAAAAGCCACAGAGGCCTTAATATTCAGCTCCATGAAAATCGAAAATGAAAAGAAGATGGTATCAAGAGGGGAAATAAATTCGAACAAATTCTGCCATATAAAATTTTAGCATTTGCTAGACTTGCAAGTTGCAATGAGATTATTATGCAACCATGAAAAGCTGAATCACTTGCAAGCACCTGAAAGTTACCCTGAGATAAATGCAGTTAGAAGTAGAAAGTAAGCAGAAGATCAAAATATATCATCTTAAGCGGAAAATTATATATGGGCATGGGCAATGACGTGCACAGAGAATCAGGAGTAGCCTATTATAAGTTCCAACTACTATTCAACTCAACAACATATTATATTTCTTTCTATTGACTGAAGCATCTCAGTTTACGGTTAAAGTTAACTTGAAAGAACCAAAAAGGTCCGAACCTAACAGATCCTATCGGGCTTCACAAATTAAGAAAGGAGAGAATGCGATAGAGAAAAGTAAAAAGCAGCAAGTGGGTGCATTTAAAATGTAATACCTCGTCAAAAAGGACCCTATAGGCATTAAGATCATGATAAAGTTTACGATTTTGGGCATTGCAATGGCCAAGTGCTTGTGCAATATAGTAAGCAACTCTGACGCGCATTTCCCATGGCAACGGTTGTTTTTCCCCTGCGATGAAAATACTACCATCAAGTAATAGATTCCCAAAGCAAAGGAAAGGGTCAAAAAAGAAAAGGAAAACCTACAGTGAAAGAGATGCTTAGAAAGGGTATCATTAGGCATGAACTCGGCCACCAATAACCGCTCATCTCCCTCGGCGCAACACCCAATTAAGTTGACTAATCTCTTATGCCGCACTTTGCCAACTCCAGAAGCCTCCGTCTATGGAGAGACAGAAAAAAGGCTTATAAAGAAATTACGATATTTATATATTTAAAAGAAAACAACTTATGAAAAGAAGAAGACATTACCACAAACTGATGAGGGTCAGGCCAGGATAGCCTGGAGAAGCGCTTGACAGCGACAAGGCGATTGTTATTGAGCTTCCCTTTATAGACGACATTGGGAGCTTTGTCTCCACTCTCAGAGACTATAAAATCGCTACTAAATCCGTTGGTGGCGGCTCGCAGTTCCGCCAAGGAGAACTCTCTGAAGGGTGGAACTTGGTCTAGGTCATGGTCATGGTGAAGGTCAGCGGCCCCATTAGCGAGATCTGCTTTGGGTTCTTGAGGGGGGAGGGGCTCTTGGTCTGGGGAAGCTAAATGGGTGGTTTTCGACTGAAAGCAGCCCATCACTTGGTTGTGATTGTGGTTTTACATATACAGAAGGAGTTCGGGTGTGAATGCAAGTATTGAAGCAAGTAACTAGAGAGAGAAAGAGAGAAAGGATCAGAAGGAGTTTCTGTACAGTTAATGAAGCATCTATGGAAGGATTGAGAAGAAAGAGATATCGCAGTAGGAAGCGAATGATTAATGAGGAAGGGAGTGGAGGCACGGAGGAGGATGACCTGAGTGAATCCTGCTCTCTCTTGGTTTCTGACTGTCGAGTCGACTACCAAGCTGAGAGTCGGAAACAGAGAAGAGGGTCACATGACATGCTGAACAGTGGCACGTGAAGAGGGAGATTTAATGAGACTATGCATTATTTAGTTTTTCCAACCTAAAAAGGTAATTAATGTTTGAAATTTTTGGATATAACATTTTTCATTAATATTAATTTCATTTCTATATTTCAAAAAATAATTAGTGATGTAATAAACATGATATTTCGAGATTTCATATTAAAAATGTATATAAAATTTATATAAATTTTTTTAACAACGATTTAATTATATTATGTGTATATATTTTATATGTTTTTAGAAATATATATATGGAAAAGTTTTGAATTGAGGTTTCATTGAGAGTGTATGGTAAGATAGACTGGTCATTCAGATCCCATATGGAATGTGGCCAATCATGTTGGCTTTTAAGAAGATTGCGTCAACATGGGGCCTGTGCCTTTTACGATACTTTCATCAAAGTGCTGTGCCCAAAAGTACAGTACTCACATTCTGATTTCTTTGGCTTCATTTATAAATTAAATTTAATCGGAAACATTTATTGTTGAATCTGATTTACATAAATAAGATGATGTTCGTTTGCCATCCAACAGATAGAATGCTAGTTTATACGCAGATCCAGAAAAAAGCCACTAACAAAAGCCCAACCAAGGTGTATGAATAAGTAAGCAGTGGCTACATTGTCCAGCTTTATTATGAATTAACAGTGCATCATCACCAGTGTCATCAAATTGAATGTACAAGAGCACACTTGATTTCAACTTGGGTCATGGGTTTGGCCCGGAAGAATGCCCATTCTGAAATCAAAATTAAAAAACATCAGAGAATTTACTTGTCGAAATCAACTGTGAATTCTATCAATAATATTATCACCTCCAAAATAAAATTCTTAGATATTTAATTCGAAAGATACAAAGATTTATAAGTCCGTATTTGACTATATCCATAAGTAAGTTGTACAACTAGCAAACACACTTACGTATAGCAGCAATATTGACAAGTGTTGCCATATGACAGTCACCACCAACAAAAAAGTTACTGCCAATTACATATACAGCAGCAACCCAGAAAAAAGTTACTGCTAAAAAATCTAATATTTAGACAGCCACCCATAAAAAGTTACCGCCAAGAAGTTACTTTCAATCTATTTTGAGTGTTCCTGACATCCTTTACTTTATTATCTCAATTGATTTGAATTCACTTGCAAAATAATTAATTTTAACGCATAGTGTTTATAAAATAGAAATGATTTGATTTTTATGTACGCACATTCTCTTTAACTTTTCAATTATTTTTTTATACTCAATTTTTTTAAAATTAAAATGATATACAATTAGCGATGTAGAGCATTGCTTTGAAATTTGGGCCATGGGTCGGGTCTTATGGCCCATAAGCAAAGCTATGGATAGCTTCACTACATCACTATATATGATCTGACACCTGACATGCATAATTACAATAAAAATTTATATTATTATTAATTAATTTATTAGGAAATAAAAATTATTATTGAAAAATAAAAAATTATCCAGGAAAAACAATCAGTGGGGAGATACTGGAGCTTGGAGGCCATGGCCACTTGACCCAGTGGCCAGTACAGTGTCCCCATTAAAAAAAGCCACTGAAAGAGAATATCATAATCCACTAATAGATTATGCGCAATTAAAAAATAAGAAAAGGGAAGCAACACCTTCACATGGTTTATTGGCTGTGAAGTTATTTTTAAAAATAATTTAATTTTTTATTATTAAGTCAATTACAATTTAATATATTTATAAAATTAATTAATTAATATATATATATTTAAAAAATGCGATTTTACCATTGTATATAAAAAGAGGGTATGAGTTGATTGTGAAATATTATAAAATATAAATTGAATGCGGTTTCGCTGTAATTGGATGGTGATGATTAGGAAAGGCGAGGCGTAATGGTCAATCTGTGGATATCCACACAAGTAAATATCTGTAAAGATGATGGTGATAAGCGCAAGCATTTTATAAGATACCTAGGTCCGCTTATTAATTGCCATATACAGCGCACCACATGTTATTTACATAAATAAATAACATAATATAAAGTGATAAGCCATCCATCCGAGAGAGGAGACGTGCATGAATTGAATTCCCAGTTAAATTTGGAGTTCAAGACAAAGGGAAATAGGATTCCCAGTCTAAACAAGCACTACACTCGACTCGTATACTTTAGGCAAATGACGTTGGCTGCTCGTGTCCTCTCTCCGACAAAAGTAAGCCGGCTTTAGACAATCCTTTATCCACTTGCAAAGATGGTGCTTTCAGCTGTGTCACTTCCATTATTTTACATTACACATCCTACGTATATGCATGTATAGCCTCTCTCCCCCCTCGAAAGTGGCGACTGGTGAGAGCTAGCTGTCCAACTACTATATCCCTTACCCCCTTTTCAGCCAAATGCAGACACAATCCAATTAATTCATACACATGTAAAATTTAAATTAGTATTAGATGAGATTTAAAAAAATCAGATTAAATCCGACTAATTTGATATGATGAAGCAGGAGACGAAATGGTGCTAATGTGATGGAGTGAGAAGACATAATGGTGCATGCATGAGAAAGTCTGAGCTGCCTTGAAACTATATGATAGCCATACGTAGTTGCTTATTTTATACCCAATTCATAATTTACTACACATATTATATAGATTTCCGGTTCAGCTTCCTAAATCAAGGCGTGCATGTCATCCATTTCAATGTAGAACCGTAATTTCTTCCTTTTATTTCTCTTGTTTTGTATGTAAGAGAAGAAATTAGCCGACAGAATTTGACATGTTTGGAAAACACATTTTCATTAATTAGATCTACAAAAATGTTTTTGTCCTAAAAGAATTGGCATCAAATACAAGTGGTGTTACTTGATACTCTTTGCCTCTCTCGTTGGAAGATACAAAGTTCATATCTAACTATACTTATCTATTAATTAATAAATATTCCATCATAAAATAAATTAAATCTATTATTTTATTCACATTTAAGTTCAATGAACCTTTAAATGCAAAGTATATATATATCTTTTATCTTTTTATGAAGATGTTAACCTATAGGTGCCTAACACTCATTATCATATAACATTGCTGGTCAAATAACAGTCCTATAGAATTTACCTTTCATCTTCAATGGTATTTTCTTATCGCATAAGACTCATGATGCTCCCTTCTACTTCATTCACCCTACTTATATTCTGTGAGCCACATCTTCACCTACACGACCTTCATTTTAAAATACATAGCCCAAATATCTAAACTGTTTTGCTCTTGGAACCAAAATTCTATTCAATTTAACCTCTTATTCTTTTTTTTTTCTTTAAACTAAACTCACAGTGCATATACTCTATTTTACTCCTACTTAACTTAAAACCCTTGTCCTCGAGAATTTTCCTTCACACTTTTAACTTACGATTAACTCTCTCACTGCTCTCATCGATTAACACTATATCATCTACAAATAACATACACCAAGTCACATCATCTTGTATGCTTTCGATTAACTCGTCTATAACAAATATAATAACATTAAAAAAAAAATAAAAGATTTATTTATTTATTTTATTAACCCTTAATATAATAAGATCAATTATTTTTAATCAGAATTTAATTGAAATGCCAAATAGTACATTCATAGCAGCACTACAATATTAACATTTATCATCACTTATCAATTTATTTAAAAAAAAAGGTAAGTGGGTTGGCCAGTTTGCATTTTTTTTTTTGGAATACAAATATATATATATATATATATATATATATTTAGAGAAAAAGGATAAAATAATAATCCAAGAGCCAAAAAGCTTGGTCACCTTCGAGTCAGTAGTCAGTGGCGAGTGGGTTTGGTCAGGGTAGGGCTCAGCTAATTTCCAGTAGAAAAGTTTAACTTTTCAAATTAAAAAAGGTTGGCCTCAGGAAGGTCGACAACCACCCTCAGATGAACTAAAAAATGGTGTCCACGTGCTTTGTACCAAATTGGCTTTTATTTGAAGGGAAATTAACTATGCATGCCTCCTCCAGCTCATCTCATGTGATGATTTCCTTACATCTAGAAATTCTTCACTTTTTATGTCAATATCTAATCCTTTTTATTATATTTCTCCATTTCGTATACCCATCAAACTTGCTGTGCGTGCGTGTAAATTCGCTCTGCTTCATTCAGCTGCTGCATGCGTGCTAGCCAGGAGCATTCTGCAGGAAAATGTCCCATATCCACAATCTAATAATTTTAATATGTTTTCATGTCGCTCTTCAATATAATACATCAGGATGGAAAAGTTGTGACAACCTAAGATATTTGGATAGAGTCATTTTAGCTTTTGATGACTCTGATTTTAGTAATAAAGATTAATAAAATGACGTGGTGTTTGGATGGTGGTGGGAGACTGCAGTTTTAATCTAGTCATCGAGGGAGTGACTGGGCGAGTTATCGAGCTGGCTGAGTGAGTTTGAATGAGGCCTACTCGATCTTAGGAATTCTATGGTTGGATTAGAAAGATTAGGCTAAAAAGACCTTTGCTCATGTGTTTTCATTGCATATTCGTTCGTTAAATAGTATGCCGGCTGACATGACAATCAACCAACTTTGATGGTACAAATATTGCATCTTGACAATTTAATTTGTTGTTGTTGTTGTTACTGTTTCAATATTTACTTGCTGTTTTGCTTGTCCGGTTGGAAAAGGTGGCCGAGTTGTTTTTAGGTGTTAAGTTATGAAATCTCTAGTCGATTGTCCGACAAACAGTGTAGGACTTTCCAAATAAATTAGCTATTACAAAGAGTTATTTAGACGTTTTCAGAGTTCAATATCATAGGGATACATGTCGCTATATGATAATTAATAATTTTAAATTATTATCACCTTTCACCTAAATATCTAATGAATGTGAGATGGAGGTCGTAAAGTTACTTGAGCATATTTGCATTTTGTTTGATTTTTATCATGGATTTATTTGAGAATAAACGCCCTACACCAGATGGAACTACAAATTAGTATTCAGCAGCACCGAATCATAATGATATATGAAGAAATAATAATACATGAGTGGCGTTTGGTAGCATTCTCCATCACTGTGCTTATCTCAAATTCTGACTGCACGGAAAATATAATTGTATGCATGAGGGCTGGCTGGTGAAACCAGCCAGCAGCCACCAGGAGTAGAATCAAATTCTAATCGATGCGTCCAAAAACTAAAGAAAAAGATCTGCCTGTCGAGAAAAGATGATCGCATCCAAACCCCATTTCTAATATAAATAATCAACCCAAATTAAAGAAAAGATAAAGAAAAAAAAGGTCAGGCCACCAAATCAAAAGTGCATGTTTCAAACATGTCTAAATCAAGACAGCTAGCCAAACACCAAGTGCCTGGTTATTAATCGTAATTACGTGAGACTTGTTTTATTAGTCAATGATGATGAAGCATTGACGAATGACGATGGTGAACTTCTCTTTCCTCTGTTGCATTACTGTATCCAACCATGTCACGCTTCTTTTGCTCCCTCTTCCAAACTTGTTTCTTCTCACGCATTTCCTTTTCATTTCGTCAGTTTCCACCTGTGCACGTGGACCTTCCTACTTCAGATAAAATCTCAGCCGTCTATTTCTTCATTCCTCCTCTATTTATTCCCCTATTCTCTCCCTTGCTCCTCCTCACTGCCTACACACTCACAAGCTCCTCCACCTTCCTTCCTTTAAACTCACCCTTCATCTATTGCTCTCTTTTTTTCTTTGCATTTCAGATAGTATTTAGTGACAGCTGCACCAATGGCTAATTGTTTTACTACTTTCAAAGAGGTCAGTGAACTTTCACCAAGCTAGTTTCCATCTCTTTATATTTATAACTAGTAGCTGTGTTAAATCAGTTAGATATCGTCCCTCATCTTGGGTCATAATAACATTTCTCATGTTTTACTTCAAGTTTATCTAGGAACATGCATGTTTTATGAAGCTGAGAAGTTGGCTTTGAAATGAACTAAGAGCTGTAATTGCAACATCTCATGCATATTCGTATAAGAAATCATTCTGTATGCTCAATGGTTGAGTATACGACACTGATGATGGGACTCACATCAAGTTCACAAGCCAATAATAACAAATATGTGGTGCATAGCCATTAAATAGACCAACGGTCGATGATCATATGAGAGTTCAAACTGCTTGGTCCTCTCTATGTCCAACATATTAATCTATTTCTATGTTTTATTATCCTCATTTATTTTCGTAAACTCCACGTACTTGCTCGATGATATAATTGCAAAAATGAATTTACGCATACGTGGTAGAGATCATTTTGGTTGCTGATTTTCATAGCCATCATTTAATAAAAAAAGGAGACGTGCCTTTTCATCTCTATATCTTGAAAACTCATGGGACAAAACTTGCAGGAAAAGGTAGACGGGAAAATGAAAAAGGAAGAGGAGGTTTACACCAGAGATGGAACCGTGGATGGACATGGTCACCCTGCAATCCGGGATCGAACTGGATCATGGGTGGCTGGAATTCTAATACTGGGTAATTAATTTTTTTTTATACATGTCTCTCCTTCATTTGTTTTTCTATGCTTATACTTGTACATTAATACGTGTATATGCATACAGAGAGATCAGATGAAGTTAATGTTGCAATCTATTCACATTCGAATTCAATTTTAGTAAATAACTATACAGAGTTAAATGAACTATAGTATGAGCTTTTCTTTTCTTTTCTTTTTCACTTAGGGGTCAAGATTATTCTTCCTCAACTTTCACACATAAAGATAACTATAAATATATATGTTATGTAACTAATGAGCTAACAAACCAATAGATAATTTAATATATATATATATATATATATATAAGCCTTCCTTAGAATTTTTATTTTTTTGGTTATTTTCTTGTTCAAATTTGACCTGCCTTCATCAAACACGTGCACTAATTTAATACGTGAATGATATATAAATTAATAAAAAAAGTTAGGTCCTATCGATAATTTAATAAATAATTTTCATTAATAAATTTATTGCATCTAAAGATAATGAAAGCAAACAGGTAACACTTCTAATTTTATTTTAGTAGTATATTTAGCCAAAAAAAAAAAAATTTCGAGCATCTTTATTTTTTTTATTACAATATCACCTAGGATTCCTATATGTATGTATGTATGGTTCATAAATAATGTGAAACTAAAAGGCGATTGATTGGTTGTGATTAATTGGAAATAATTTACGGTTTTGCAGTGAATCAGGGGCTAGCCACGTTGGCATTCTTTGGAGTGGGAGTGAACTTAGTTCTGTATCTGACAAGGGTGTTGGGCCAAGACAACGCAGCTGCAGCAAACAATGTGAGCAAATGGACTGGAACGGTTTACATCTTCTCACTCCTGGGAGCCTTCCTCAGCGATTCATACTGGGGGAGGTACAAGACTTGTGCCATCTTCCAGGCCATCTTTGTCGTTGTAAGTTACTGCTCTAGAAGCATTTCAGACAACCTAATTCTCCTCTTTCGCAAGCATCGTGTCATTATTCCTTGGTGTCGCGTCCTTTTTCAACGCTTTATGAATATTCTTCCTGTTTCATGGAACTTAAGTATAAGGTGTACTATTCTGATTTAAATATTTAATGACAGGGTCTGGTCTCGTTGTCTCTATCTTCTTACATATTCTTACTCAAGCCCAGAGGCTGTGGCGATGGTCAATTACCATGTGGATCCCACTCTAGTTTCCAGATTTCCCTGTTCTATCTCTCCATCTACCTTATTGCCCTTGGAAATGGAGGATACCAGCCCAACATAGCTACCTTTGGGGCTGACCAGTTTGATGAAGAACACCCTGAAGAAGGGCACTCGAAAATAGCCTTCTTCAGCTACTTTTATTTGGCTTTGAATCTCGGATCTCTTTTTTCAAACACCATATTGGGTTATTTTGAAGACCATGGGATGTGGGCACTGGGGTTTTGGGCGTCTACGGGTTCTGCTGTTTTGGCATTGATCTTGTTTCTTATAGGGACTCCCAGATACAGGCACTTCAAACCTCAAGGCAATCCTCTCTCTAGGTTTTGCCAAGTGCTGGTTGCTGCAACAAGGAAGTGGAAGTATGAGATGGTTCAGAATCCCGAGGGTATGTTGGAAACAGAAGAAAACAATTGTTCCAACGATGGGGACAGAAAGATACTTCACACCGAAGGATTCAGGTAATAACAATTTTAGATACTCCTATTAGTGTCATCATTTTTCATACGCTAATGAATTTGCTAATTCTTGGCAGGTTCTTGGACAGAGCAGCCCTTATCACACCCAACGATTGTTCTCAGAAAGAGAACAACATTCTCAATCCATGGCGTCTTTGCACAGTTACACAGGTGGAAGAGGTTAAATGCATACTGAGGCTCCTCCCTATTTGGCTGTGCACGATTCTATACTCTGTAGTATTCACTCAAATGGCATCTCTTTTCGTGGAACAAGGTGCCGCTATGAAAACAACCATCGCAGGATTTCACATTCCTCCAGCAAGCATGTCCAGTTTTGACATAATCAGCGTTGCAATATTCATATTCATATACAGGCGAGTTTTGGACCCACTTGTTGCCAGGCTAAGAAAGGATCCAAGAGGCCTCACCGAGCTTCAGAGAATGGGAATCGGACTAGTTATTGCAATAATAGCAATGATCTCAGCAGGAGTTGTAGAGCTATTCAGGTTAAAGCACGCACAAAAAGAAAAGCCTTGCGTAGGCTGCAGCAGTGCGAGTTCTCTGAGCATTTTCTGGCAAATTCCTCAGTATGTATTAATAGGAGCATCAGAAGTATTCATGTACGTGGGTCAATTAGAATTTTTCAATGGGCAAGCACCAGACGGAATCAAGAGCTTCGGAAGTGCACTTTGCATGACGTCTATATCTCTAGGGAACTATGTGAGTAGCTTGCTCGTCACAGTTGTGATGAAAATCTCTACTATAGATGAAATGCCAGGATGGATCCCTGGAAACCTTAACAAAGGTCATCTAGACAGATTTTACTTCCTCTTGGCAGCTTTAACAAGTGCAGATTTGATAGTCTATATTATATGTGCAAGATGGTACAAGTACATCAAGTTTGAAGCCAAGGGCGACGTCGCCAATAACAACAACCATCAACAAGCTGACCTTAGAGTTTGATTTGCTCAATTTCATTTTTCATATGTACAATATGTGTCTTAGCAATGAAGCTAGAGGACTTGACTGTCAATTGTCCCCGAGTTGAGCATGAGGTGTTGCAAGATGTCCATTTGTAGCTTTTGAGTTTTAATTTCTCGCAACCCTCATAACTCATCTATTTCATTTAAACGTAATAACAAGCAATACCTACTTGCTCCGTCCTACATTATCTTCTGTGTGTATTATTTAATTCATTATACTATGTAATATGTATTATTATTATTATATATATTTATAATTTATTTTTATATATGATATACCTTATAATTATTGTAATTTATGAATTAATTAAATTTAATGAGTAATTTAACTAAATCAACAAGTTGAGTTGAAGCCCATCTGGAATTTCAAATCTAATCTTCAGTGGAGCTGGAGAGGGAGAGCCCCTTTAATTCGACTATTCGAGTCCTCTTTTTCGCCCAAGAGAGGTGAGACAGTCCCAACTCTATCGGGGAAACTCCGGTCCTCATCATGTGGAGGAACAAGGTGACTTCCACGCCAAAGCTGCTGTCAACCTTGAATTATTATCACCCTGGATCCTGGTCTTCATCCATTTTCAATGCCGGCGCCGTCGTCTTGGCGCCTCAATCCCTTTCGCGTTGCTCATCGTCGTCCGCTGCCATCCCTCCGACTTCGGACTCACTAAAATCTAGGTTGTTGAGCTGCAAATCTGATGAATTTCGAGCTTTCTCCTCATCTTCCTCGGTCGCCGCTGTCGATCTCTCGACCTTGACTTCCGCTGTGCAATTGGCTCGCCACTACGGCCGCTGCTATTGGGAGCTCTCCAAAGCTCGCCTCAGGTTACCTTTTCCTCTTTCTGTTTCATTTTCCTTGTTTGAGTTGTCCCTTATTTTCTTTAGCTTATCTTGGTTTGCCTATTCTTTCATATTCTTCGTTAGCAGTTTATATGTAATTAATAGAATAGATTTCTCTTTGCAATCGTTTTGGATTATAACATTTGGGGTTGGCAGCTGTTTCATTTCCAGAGGTTTTATATCTCGACTTATTAATCTAAGTGTATCACATTTGATTCTAACACATTATGCATTAATTCCTGTATTATTTTGTGTATAAAATTCTTTTTAACTCAGTTTTGGACTTTATAATTAATGGTTTTCACTTGTTTCCAGCATGCTAGTTGTTGCAACTTCTGGAACTGGATACGTTCTTGGGAGTGGAAATGCTGTTGATCTTGCAGGAATGTGTTGGACTTGTGCTGGTACTATGATGGTTGCAGCATCTGCTAACTCATTGAATCAGGTTTGCTTTGGAGAGATTGTATTTAGTTATGTCCTTGTTAATGCAATTGCAAATCGCAAATTGCAACTCGTAACACTTTCTTATTTTGCTTATGCTGAACGCCTCACCCTCCTTGTAGTATGTAGGGAAGAAGAATCCCACACTGGAAATGTATAAAGATAAAAGGGTAAATGGTTGCAACATTAAATTGGATAGCCATTTTGATGAGTAAAACAATTCAATCATTTCTATTAAGCCCATATAATAGGATTAATATTTAATATACTTAGCACTCTCTCCAAATTTAACAGTTACTTTCCCTGAATAAATTTTTGTTTATTTTTAGCATGCGTTCTTATGGTTTTCAAGAATTTTTTAACTGAAGAAATGAATCTGACTGGTTTTGTAAATTATCATCTGATTAAAAGTTTTAATTTTCGTTTAGAGACCCCGTGTATTGAAATAGCATAGTGAAGTAAGAAACTGAGTATTATAATGCTCCCTGTTTTTTGGGTTGGGAGTTGGGGAGGGAAGATCTCTAATGAATTTTACAATAAACAATAAGTTGTACATATAGAGGATAGATCGAGATGCGTGAATAATGGGAGAGTAACATCACTAGTTGGTGACTTTGGGATTGTGGTTTAGTTATATCCCATCAACACTATGTATTTAGGTGATTCTCAAGGGTGTTGATGCTGAGTCTGGCAGATTAGGAAACTACATGTCTAGTGGTGGTGGCCTTCACTGATGAGGGATTTACACCTTTCTTCCACCTGGTGCCTTATGACAGGTGTGCAAGAAAATGAATTTTGTCACCTGCCTGACCATGGTAGAGGTCTAGAGGTGTTGGCGTTTGAGGTTCTAGTTAACTTTCAACAACTATGAAAACAAATTAATTTAACTTCTCATGTCCTGTATTTTCTCTCAGTTTCATTCAACCATACTGTAAAGAGATGGCCCTTGTATGTGAGAACTGAGACCTGTGTAAGGGATAATTTAAAAAGAAAAGGAATATGACCTTTTTGTTGGGAAAAATGGTTGTGTACTTTCCCTTGTAATAAAGTAATAAATGAGCCAACTTATCCCAGAAAATGGCAATCGCAACGAGACGCCATAGTAAGAGCAGAAATTACAGTATACCATGCAGCATGTGGTAATTTCTTATCTTATCAAAGGTGATCCTTTTTTAATGAATAACTTAGCCACATCACTGTAATTTGAATTATTTGACTAAGGTTTTCAAAAATTTTGTTTGGTTCAATTTAGTTATGAAAGATTTTAGTTCTCTGTTTCGTTTTTATCATTTCCAACTGAACTACCAAATAAACTAGACTGTTTTATATATGTGCATGTGTGTGTGTGTGATACAAATAATGTAACTATTTATGTGTATATGTAATAATTATATTGGTTTGAATTTTGCTTTTCTTCCTTGATTAGTCTGACTTTCACTTCTATAAATTCGGTTTATTTCCTCTACACGAGTTTCAAATGAACCAACTGACACTATCTCCTACGAAGGGTAGGTGGCATAGAAGTTAAGAGTTACATATTTCCCAATTTTATCACTGTTTTTGTTTCTCCAGCAATTTCAATACGCTAAACCTTTTGCACAGGTGTATTTACTTAGGGTAATGTAAAGACAAAAGTAGCAAACGAAAATTGGACACAGAGAGAGAGAGAGAGAGGAAGATCATTTTTTTGGGAAAAAATTGGACTTTTCACTCACTAATTGCCTAGTAGATCTAATCACCAGTCAGTCTTTTATAAGTGTTTGATTGCTAATGGCATCTTATGTTTTATTTGCTTTGTGCATTTTACTTAATTGATATGAACCTCTGAGATAAGGGTTTATATATGTGTGTGTTATTAGGTGTTTGAAATCAGTAATGATGCCAAAATGAAAAGAACAAGGCAAAGACCGCTTCCTTCAGGGCGTCTTACAATACCACACGCTGTTACTTGGGCATCTTCTGCTGGTTTAGTTGGCACTGCTTTGTTGGCATATAAGGTGGCCGATAAATTCACTTCCTTCTTTTTTCCCCATGTTATTTGACTCTGATAACATGTTTTATTGGCACCAAATGTTTATCTTGCTGGGAGCTGAGTGACTAATGGAGCCTCCATGACAAGGTTGTTGCAGGCTAATATGTTCGCAGCTGGGCTTGCTGCTTCCAATCTTATTCTTTATGCATTTGTCTATACGCCGTTGAAGCAGATTCATCCAGTTAACACATGGGTGGGGGCTATTGTTGGTGCCATTCCGCCTCTTTTAGGGTAATTTTGTCCTCCAGTTTATTTAGCATTTTGATTGGACATGTTCTCTTGTACAACTTTGAACTTCCTAGTTGATTCATAGGTTAAGAGGATGGGGCCTTATTATGGGTTTACCAGTTATTTTTGTATGCATTCATGTGATTTCACAACCTCGAAGGTGTAGGGAGAAAAATCTTGGTTTAACATTAGCTAACTAGCCTGCATCTTGGCTTATGCTTTTCTTTTCTTGTTTTTCAGGTGGGCTGCAGCCTCTGGCCAGGTTTCACTCAATGCAATGATTCTTCCTGCTGCACTCTATTTTTGGCAGATACCCCATTTCATGGCCCTTGCTTTTTTGTGTCGCAAGGATTATGCTGATGGAGGGTATGTGCATGTGCTGTGATTGAAAAAATATTTGGTTGCTCTTTTTAATTTGTCATTAAGCTACAGTAAGAACTGTTCTCTGATCAACCTGATTGGTTGTTTTCGGACATAATTCTCAATAATGGGTGAAAATTTCTTGATCAAGTTGGAGACATGGGGATGCTTAATCTAGATTATAATCAACATAGATAATTTGGATGGAGGTGGTATCTCATGCATGTGAATGATGTTGTTAGAATATTTAATACCATCTGCTAGGCCTCTTCCTTTTTCTTTTTCCATATTAACCTTTCCCTCATTTTTTTCTTAACTCAGGTATAAGATGTTATCTCTTGCTGATGCTTCTGGTCA
>CAOGCB010141214.1:0-16917 GCA_948266635.1 Cnidoscolus chayamansa
TTTATATGGTAACTAAATTAAAATCGGTTATATCACTTTGAACCTTAATTCTTACGTAAATCTTAATAGAAGTGGCAGTCTAGTGAGTGTTCAATTATATTTTATAATAAAGTGTATTTTCATAATAAAAATAAAATAAGAAAAAGACATTGACTAACCCTAACCCTAAGCCAATGTGAAGGACAACTTACGATCGGGAAGCAGGGGCACCGCGAGTAAATAAATGCAGATTTAGAGGGGTAAATCAGGGAACATGTGAAAATTGTTATGTTCGACTATGCGTTCACGTTGTTTTTTCGTTGTATAGGAAAGCCAAACAAACACAGAGAGACAGCAAGCGAGAAAAGAATTTCTTCAAGAGAAGGAGAAGGAAAGAGCGAGAAAATAAGGGAAAATAGTTGCAGAGGAGGGGGTTTCGGCTTTTACGTATGGTCCCAAGGGGTTTCAGGTTCGGCATTGTCAGCTCTCTGCAACAATAGCTTCCCACATGTGACCTCCCCTCTGCCTCTTCATTTCTTCGGAAACATCAGAAGAAAACCTTAAATTGCTGACACTTGGAGAGAGCGATATCATTAACAAAGTTGTTATACTTATTAACAGATAGAGATATAGAGGCAAGGCTTGAGGAGCGAAATTCTCATTTGGAGGAAAGAGATTTGATCTTTGCTGCAACCGCATTTATGTTGGAATTGAAGAACTTGTTGATGGTGCATTGGCATTTGTCTGGTGAAAGGATCTAGGGTTTATTGGCTTGACCTTGGATCTAAATCTGATAAATTTCTGGGGTCGGCATGGTACGTTTATTTTCTTGTTCTTATAATGCTGGTTTTGGCATTTCTGTTAAAGTTAAGCTGTGTTATTCCTGTTTTCTCATTAATTTCCTCTCTTTTTAATTTTTTTCTCAATGTATTGATGATAAGTTCAACTCCGAGGATTTATTAGCAGAATAATCACTTCGGTGCTTGTTTATTGTAATGTAACTGAGAGGATTATAATGCAACCAAAACAAAATCTAACGATATGAACTAAAAAATTAATATTACTGTGCTGCGATAAGCTTCGTTGTTCATGGTTTCTTGTCCACTTTAGACTTTGCTGTCTGAAAAAAATTGTAAAATCCTTAATTTTACTGAAAATGTAAAATGTTCAATTTTTGTTGTGATATTAAAATTTATTGGACTCTTCCAGTACCTATGGTATAAATGAAATACATATTGAATTGGGCTATTTTATGCATGTAAGGGGATAGTACATTGAGAGCATAGAAGCATCAGATGGATAACAAACGAATTGTCAACAAAACACTGCTTCACAATTTTATAGTTGCCCTTTTGAGTTCTGCCCATCTTTCTATGTAGCAATTATAAGTCTACAGTTGTTATTTACTGTGCTTTCAAGTGCGATTGTGGCTGGCATGAACCTTAAATGACATTTTAATAAAAAAAATTGGAAACTTGTAAAAATCATCCTTCACTCCCTTCTTTGTAGTGCAATTGTTGCATCATGTTCTCTGGCCACACATATTTTGTTTCTTGACTTGTCTTCCTTGGCAATTTTAGAAACTTTTTTACTCTTAAAGAATTTCTTTTTGTGGTACAATATCGACATAGATTTATGTTTCATAAAATTTTCACAACTTTTTAGCAGCATATATTTTTTAGCTATGCTTATGGCCAATACAATATCGACATAGATTTATGTTTCATAAAATTTCACAGCTTTTTAGCAGGATATATTTTTTACCTATGCTTCTGTCCATTGGCCAATTCTTACTTTTGAACATTATAAAATTATGAACGAAATACAGTTTTGATTTACTGGAAGTATGTTTACTGGAACAAACATATTGTAACAAGTGTAGCATGACCAATCTAACCCATATCCAACATAAAAAAATAAAGAAGAGAGTGAAAAAACGAATGTCTCACTTGATGATAGTTACCTTTGAGCAAAATGCTGAATAATAATGATCATGCCATTTGAATTTGCACTTTCAGAGAGGAAAGTTGGACTGTTGTTTTAAGTGTCTAATAAATTCTGTTGTCATAGATCGTAACTTTTAGACAGCTTGTAGTTAGTACCTGTGTGCTCAGATAGATGCAACGTTTTCTTTTTCTCGAGTTATTTTAGTTATATTTATAATGCTTATATTATTTTTGAAAGGATACTTCATTCTTTCTGACTGATACATTTATGATTCATTGGTCCCTCAGGCTGCTTCACGAAATTTGTTGGTTGGATCTTCTGTTTGGGTGGAGGATCCTGAGGTATCTTGGGTTGATGGAGAGGTTCTGGAAATTAAAGGTGACAAGGTTACAATAAAATGTACATCAGGAAAGAAAGTGAGTGTTCTTGTCATATATGAAGCTTTCATTTCAAAAGTAGGACAAGATTCATTCTATCACAAATCTAAATAGAAATATTTTTCATGTCCATTGCTAGTAAATAATGCGCCATTATAAGTGAAAAGTGCCTTTGCATGTTTTTAGGCTATTATAAGGTGTACATGCTGCCATGTCATCTTCCTTTTATGTGAAATTAAACCCCATGTCAGTTCCATATTTACTGTATCTGGTCGTTGGTGCATTATTTCACAATGACAAGAAATTCCAGTTTCAGATTTGACCTCTTTTCCCCCCGTTTCTCTGGTTGTGTTTGTTATCTGCTTCAGGTTGTTGCTAAAGCATCTGATGTTCATCCAAAAGATCCTGAATTTCCCACTAGTGGAGTGGATGATATGACGAAGCTGGCATATTTGCATGAGCCTGGGGTTCTGTACAATCTTAAATGTAGATATGACGAAAATGAAATATATGTAAGTTCAAGATATGATCTCTATGTTGCCTTGATCTTCTTTGGTATCTTGGAGATGCATGTTATTGCAGGATGATACCAGTTTTATTTATTTGTATTTTTGCTGTATAGACTTTAACATATGTGTGTGTATGGGTATGTACAATCATAAATGCTGAGTTCTTTTTGGAGGTACTTCTTTGGTCTATGAAGCTAAACTCTCTATGGTGATGCTAGACTTACACGGGAAATATATTGATTGCGGTGAACCCTTTTAAAAGACTTCCGCATTTGTATGCTAGTGACCTAATGAGACAGTATAAAGGGGCAGCCACTGGTGAGCTTAGTCCACATCCATTTGCTGTTGCAGATTCAGCTTACAGGTGATTCTCGTATGAGCCTGTCTGTCTCAATGACTGCATGGTTTTTGAATAGTGTTTCCTCATAAGTGTATATATTATAAGCTTGCAGACAGATGATCAATGAGGGAATAAGCCAGGCAATTTTGGTTAGCGGGGAGAGTGGAGCTGGTAAAACCGAGAGTACAAAGATGCTTATGTGTTATTTGGCCTATATGGGAGGGAGAGTGGCAGCTGAGGGAAGATCTGTTGAGCAGCAAGTTTTAGAGGTAGCATAATCTCTTTAAGTTAATCTACTGAACTGATCTAATTAGTTGCGTGTTGTTGCACTATGAGATGTAACCTTTTCCTTTTGGAAATGAGCTTTGAAAATAACTGATTGGTTGGATTTTTTACTTCTTGGTTGGGCAGTCGAATCCTGTTTTGGAAGCATTTGGTAATGCAAAGACTCTCAGGAATAATAATTCAAGGTGGTAAACACTTATTGAAAGTGGTCCTTTTTTTTTTGCATATTGTGCTTTAAGAGTTCTAAATTCTTTTCATCCTTGAATTGCAGTCGCTTTGGCAAGTTCGTGGAGATTCAGTTTGATCAGAGGGGAATGATCTCAGGGGCTGCCATTCGGACTTATTTACTGGAACGATCCCGTGTTTGTCAAGTGTCTGATCCTGAGAGAAACTATCATTGCTTTTACATGCTTTGTGCTGCTCCTGAAGAGGTAAATTGATGTCCTGCATGCTTCTGAAATGTTCTTCCTGGTGGCTTTAGGTTCTAGTGCAAAGACATAGTGGTAGATGTGATGTTACAGTCTAATGGTCTGCTTGGCATTGCTGTTGTTATTAAGAAAATCATCATTTTGAATGTATTGAAAGACAATTCAAATTTCTCTGAAGTAGATTTCACTTGTTTTTGCTTGTAGAAATTAAAAGAGCTAATAACAATTTCAAATTGCCTTTTTGCAACATCTAAAAGGGTTCTTTTTGAACAACCATTTTCAACTTCAAAGCCAAATAAGCACCAACGGTTAAAGTTGTCATTCCTTGATCTGTGGATTTAGTTGCCTAATGTGTCGGTAGGAGTTTCTTTGTCCATTGAATGTGAAAGGATAATTTTTTATGTAGCTTTGTATATGTAGGGCCATTGAAAAATATCGATTTGGATTCAATTTTTTTGGTTTTGCTACTAACCTTGCATGTAAACATGTTGAAATCGGTTCTCATACTTGCACTGAGTTTCTGACCAAGGTGGTATCTGATTGGGCTTTCTCTTTTCTGTAGCTTACATTGATTTAAGCTGTTAGTATTTTAGCTGTCTTTCATACATGTTCCTCTATATGTGCACAGGATGTCAAGAAGTACAAATTAGGAAACCCTAGAACATTTCATTATCTCAATCAATCAAACTTCTATGAGCTGGATGGAGTGGACGAATCTAATGAGTATCTCACTACTAGGAGGGCCATGAATATTGTTGGGATAAATTCTGATGAGCAGGTAAATTATTTCATTTCTAATAGAGTTTTTTCATGTGAACATAGTTTTTACAATGTCGTTTGCAGGATGCAATATTTCGAGTTGTGGCTGCAATACTGCATCTGGGTAATGTTGAGTTTGCAAAGGGAGATGACTTAGATTCTTCTATGCCAAAGGATGATAAATCTCGGTTCCATCTCAAGACAGCAGCTGAACTTTTCATGTAATTGATCATTATTTTAATCTATTCATAGAATTTATGGTCATATTGTCTAGATTAGTTAAGTAAATTCTATTAGTTTGGTTTAGGTGCAATGAAAAGTCTCTTGAGGACTCCTTATGCAAACGTGTGATCGTCACCCGTGATGAGAGCATAACAAAAGCACTTGATCCAGCTGCTGCAACTCTCAATAGAGATGCTTTGGCTAAAACTGTCTACTCACGGTTATTTGATTGGTAAGCATTAACTTCATGCTTTTATTCTAAAGTATGTTGCTCTAATTGATAGTATCGCTTAACAGTTGTGTAACTTCTCGAGCACTCATAATTCAGGCTTGTGAACAAGATTAACAGCTCTATTGGTCAAGACCCCAATTCTAAATCTTTGATTGGGGTTCTGGATATATATGGATTCGAAAGTTTCAAGACTAACAGGTGCTTAACTGGTACGCTTTTGTTTACTTCATTATGAAGGTTAATTTCCTTGCAGAGAACTTCATGAACATAACTGCATTTCTTTTATCAAGAATCATTAACTGGGGAATTTGAATTTTGGTGCTCATAATAACATTTGTACGTTAAACTTTTAAGTTGGTTTTTTAAATTTTTACTACATACTGTCGCAAGCAAATCAATTCCAATTGTTGGAGTTGTTTTGCTTGTCCAAGAGATCTTTCAGGGATTCCTTTGGTGAGGTTAAATTGAAGATAATTGAATGGGATTTCAGGATGGAAATGAGTGAGGTGGGACTCCTTGGATAGAATTTGCAAGCTGTAACCTTAGATGCTTCCGTAGTAATTCCAGTTGATTTTTCCCTTGTAATCTCAATCACAGAAGAACTGCTATACAGCCTCTTAGAAATTTGAGGACGACTAACAAATTTGAATCCTGGAGCTATCATTGATTGATGAGCAAAGAAAATTTTAAATTTCTCAGGTTCAAAATGTTAATGATTCCCTTACTGATGTATTCGGACTCCTTGTAGTTTACAGTTAGCGGTTCATTTAATGAACTTCACAAAAACAAACCTTGTCCCATCGAAGAAAAGCAATATGGTCTTCTTGGCATATTATGCATCTACTTCAAGATAACTTTGTTTTGATATTATAGGATGGTTCCTTTTATTTAGATGATCGAAAAGAAATTTGTTACAGTATCATGGTTTGGCCTGTCCCTTCTCTGCTGACATTGGTAGTTTTGGCATGAAGGAAGCCTTAGAATATGTACCAGATTAATGTATGACATCCAAAATTACATGAAGTTCTTACAGGTTAATTTTGAATGAATAAATTCAAAATTAATTCGATACAAGTGAGATAGCTGAATATGCATATAAGATAAAAAAAAAGAAGCAATAAATAGGCACATGAAAATATTTGGAGACGCTCAAGAATTTTTTAAGCACATGGTTGATAAGCAAAATAAATACAAAAAGCAAAAGAATTGAATAGAGTCCATCAAGAGTAAGGAAATAAACAGTTCACAACTTGAAACAACAGAGCAAGAAATAAGGACACTGATAAAATTTGCTCAATTGTGGAAATTGAAAGTACTACGAGCCCTGCAAATATTGGAACAAAAGTTAAAATGATTTCAGAGCAAGACAGAAATTTAAAATATCAAATTCCGTCGTTGTAGTACATCTTAATAACACAATAATGAAGTTTATATGCTTAAATATCATTCTTAATGCATGTTTACCTTCCAATGAGTGAATAATACATTTTTCCATTTCATGTTTTGAAGATGCTTTATGTTTGCAATGTATTCGAGTTAGCTTTACAATGGTATTTGTTCATGGCAGTTTTGAGCAGTTTTGTATTAATTTGACCAACGAAAAGCTGCAGCAACATTTCAACCAGGTTTTGCGCATTATATGTATGCTTATGTTTTTTAGCATTCCCTGGAACCTCCAAATGGCTTCTCTTAATTTTAATCTGTCGTGAATATGGTCTTTGATAGCACGTGTTCAAAATGGAGCAAGAAGAATATACTAAAGAAGAAATTAACTGGAGTTACATAGAATTCATTGATAATCAGGATGTCCTTGATCTCATTGAAAAGGTGTGATATCTTTTTCCTGGCACTCAACATCTTATTCATGTTATGTTGAATTATCATGTGATCAGTATCAAAACCAGTAAAATTTATCTTTTAGGATTATCTTTGCTGTATTGTGCAATTTGTTATTGTAGGATTAATTTGATGTTGTTAGATAACATCAACGTAAACACATTTTCTCCTTTTCTTTTCCCTTGTTCCTTATTTCTCAGCTTCGGGGAGAGTCTGATGCTGTTGTCATCAATTTACTGCTTCTTTTTACTATTCTTCATAATCATCATGATCTTATCTTTCCTTTCAATTCCCCTTATCCCTTTGTCATTTGGATTTCCTTATTTACCAATTTCATAATGGAGAGGGATCATGAACATTATAAATTGTTTGATGTTGGTATAATCTATTTTCTTCTTTCACTATTACTTGTGAAATTTTAATCCCTGCGCCCGTTAATTATCAGCTGTACTCATTAACTACCATCCAACAGGTGCTTTTCTTTTAATAGGTATATTTAAGTTTGATTCCATGTGCCTTAGATTGTGAATTTATGCAATTTCGTGACAACAACAGTGTTACCTGTAAATAATTGATAATGCAAACCAGCAATGGAAGACATGTGATGCCAATTTTAATGCACAGTTTGTCTCTCAACTTTGGGCTATATATAACAATGCTCCCCAACTTTGAATCAGCCAGTGTCACGATAAAATCCTTTGGTTAGTAGATTATTAGCTAATGTGGCTTTATCCAAGTGGCAAATAAACATACAAACCTTTCATTTTCCACATCGACCATTTCTTGTCTTTCTCTTCTCTCTCTTCCCTTTCTCTTCACTCTAAGAACCAAATTGTGATTATCTCGACTGGCCGAGAGGTATCGCTCCTTTGCTTATGCTGGTGGTCACGAATGGTGGACAAGTTGGCTGGAGATTTTTGTCAGTTGATGGTCCAAAACGCAACAGATATCTGGCTCTAACGCCGGGACAAATGGTTGATGGTCGATGATCGATTGGTGGTCTGCTCTCACATTGGTGTCGCTGCTTGAGATTTCTAGCGGTCGATGGTCCAAACCGCGACTGGTTCCTTGCTCTCACGCCACATTAGACAGTGAGTTGGTCGATCTGCAAATGGTGGTTGGTGGTCGATGGATCTCGCGCTGCTCTCACGCCAGTGTCATTGGGTTTCTAGTTCTGCGAATGGTGGTCGATGGTCAATGGCTCTCACGCGACTGGGGTGTTGGCTGAAGTGTCGGACCGTCCCAAGGTTAGAAAAGAGGGAAAGAGAGAAAAAGAAAGGGTTGATTTGGAAAATAAAGTAAGGCTGATGTGTATTTTTATTTGCCACGCCAATAAGCCACGTCAGCAAATGACCTAGTAACTAACCTGCTATAGAAGGTAAAAAAAGGTTTTATTGTTACACTGATTCATTTTAGAGGGTTTTATATTTTCAATTTATGTCTGCAATACTGTTATATAGTCTAAAGTTTAAAGTTTAGAGACGAGCTGTGAAATTTAGGAGAATAAACTTATTAAAGATTTGGTGTTTAACAAGTTATTTCGATTTGATTGATCTCTTCTCATGAGTGCTCACTTTATTCTGCCATGCAAGCCAGTTTATGACGTGGTTATGAATGTACTTTTCCATGAAGTAAAAAATGAATCCAGGACATGAAAACTGCTGTAAAATTTGTTTATTGATCCAAGTCCAACTCAAGGAATTGTTTTTTGCTCTTTATGCAAAATTGATCAGAACACCAACATAATGGTGTATTGCTTAACTAAAAGTATGTTTTAAGAGGTTGCCCACTTTAGACCCTCATCCAAATTTCTTTTATTCTAAAATAATCACACGATGCCAAAGAATGTTAGTTAATTTGACATGTTTAGATGTAAAAAATTTTGGTGGAGGTGAATCACGTTGCAATAGTGCATAACATGGCCAACTTCCTAGAATAATTTAATCCTTTTAATTAATAGAAAATGAAAAAAGAGTTGAGAAACAAGATTGATTAGGTTTTATCCCCTTGAAGAGAGGAATTCTTAGGCCTTGTATTATCATGACTCCTTATAGATATTGGTTCTCTGTTAGAGGGTGTTTTTCTTATCTTATAAGCTAGTCCGACCAGCTTATAACCTCTAAAAATAAGTTAACATGTTTGTTTATAACGTTTTGGACTTGTAAGCTCAGTTAATAGGCTTTAAAAAAAAAAAGCTGGGGGATGAGTTTTTCAGTTTAGTGTTTATAAGATAAGCACCAAAGTTATTAACATTTAACCAAGTTATTTTATTGCTGGAAATTTTAAATTTTAAAGTTTCACCACTTACCTTATCTAATATCCTTTTGTAGTAATTTTTTTAATAAATGTGCTTACAAGCTACTTGTTACCAAATATGTAGTCACTTAATAAGCATTTTAACCAAACACGTAATTGCTTAAAATTTTAAGCACTTACGCCGAAGACCCTCTTAGCTGCAAATGAGTCTATATCACTTGTGCGCATATTGTTTTCTAGTTTATCTTTTTCAAGCCATACAGCCACTTCATTTGATGGATGGAAAAACATTTGATATTTATTTGTGTTTGATTATTCTGATATGCTGTTTTACAATTTCAGAAACCTGGAGGCATCATTGCTCTTCTTGATGAAGCTTGGTATGTGAAAAAGAAAAGAGAGAAGATAATATAGTGTTCTATGAAAAACTATTTCACTGTGTTTAGAGAACACTATCCTTTATCTTCATGTTTAATTTACTTGGTTTATCCTTGCAGTATGTTTCCTAGATCCACAAATGAGACATTTGCACAAAAGCTTTATCAGACTTTTAAAGATCACAAGCGCTTTAGCAAGCCTAAGTTGGCACGTAGTGACTTCACTATTTCTCATTACGCTGGTGATGTGAGTATGATGTGGTTTTGGTTCACATGAGAATGACAGAAATGTTGACCCTTCTTTTAGCAGGGAACAGGTATATTGCAGATCAGTACTCATTAAGTTAGTATCTTTTATTGTAGGTAACATACCAAACTGAACTCTTTCTGGATAAGAACAAGGATTATGTTGTTGCAGAGCACCAGGCTCTGCTTAGCGCGTCCAAATGCACCTTTGTTTCAGACCTGTTCCCACCATTACCTGAGGATTCTGCAAAATCATCAAAGTTTTCGTCAATAGGTTCTCGGTTTAAGGTCTGGTTATCCAGCTTTCTGTAAGTTTGATGCACATAACTAGCTTCCTCTACATACTATAGTTTTAACTCCTGTCTTCTTACAGCAACAACTACAATCATTGCTTGAAACACTGAGTGCCACTGAGCCACACTACATACGTTGTGTAAAGCCAAATAATGTTCTGAAGCCATCCATCTTTGAGAACAGTAATGTTTTACAGCAACTACGTTGTGGGGTAAGATTTTAGAACTTGGTCATTTCTCCTGTCTTGATTTTGAATTCAGTAAGTTTGCCACATTACCGTCTAGTTGATTTCTGCATTTGATTCCAGGGAGTCATGGAGGCTATTAGGATTAGTTGTGCAGGATATCCCACAAGGAAAACTTTTGATGAATTTGTTGCTCGTTTTAGCATTCTGGGACCTGATGTTCTCAATGGAAGGTAGATTTACTAAATTTTCTCTTTCACTGAAATAATTCTAATTTTCACTGTGGTTATGATACATCATTCGCTGGATTCATGGATTTTTTTTCTTAATTTAAGTTGGTTTAACTATCCCCCTCCTTTTTCTGTTATTTATTAATCAATAGATGTAATGGTCCTACTGCTTGCAAGAGGCTTTTGGATAAGGCAAACCTTCAAGGTTATCAGGTATATTTTTCCAATACTACTCTTGCACTGACTTTTATCCATGCTTTGTGCCTGTTTACATCTATTGCTTCTGTGCAGCCACTTCATTTTTTCTTCCTGTTTATGATGCATGAACATTTGCATATAAGACAATTTTCTGTGAGTTAATGAATGGATTTAAAGTATTGTTTATTGCATAATTGCTATATCTGACATACATGCATTTGGTATCACTTAATTATAAGGCAAAGTTTCTAACATTTGAACACAAAACCGTTCCATCTCTATTGTAGATTGGCAAAACAAAAGTGTTTCTCAGAGCTGGTCAAATGGCAGAACTAGATGCTCGTCGAAGTGAGGTGTTAGGAAGATCGGCAAGGATCATTCAAAGGAAAGTTCGTTCGTACTTTTGCCGCAAACACTTTATCTTATTGCGGCAGTCTGCCGTTAATGTCCAGTCTGTATGCAGAGGTATTATTAGCTTTGTCCATGTGCATGTTAGAAAATTGAGTGTTTTATAAATGTTTAGTTGAGAATTTATTTTTCTCTAGTTGTTATAAACTTTCACCTTATTTGGGCCATTTGCAGGCCAAGTCGCACGCCATCAATACGAGTGCCTAAGAAGAGAAACTGCATGTCTGAAAATCCAGAAATATGCTCGGAGGCGTCTTGCAAGGAAAGACTACAACAGGTTGTGCTCTTCAGCTGTTTCTATTCAGTCAGCTATGCGGAGAATGGCTGCTTGTAATGAGCTTCAGTTCAGGAGGCAGCAAAGAGCTGCAATTATGATCCAGGTAACTTCATATGTTTGTTCGCTCGTATTCCTTTCAAGTAAAATGGGATGTGTCAAATGATTACCCTGGAAACAGTATATTTACTATGTAAAAAATTCCTCTAATAGTAGATTGTATCCCTTGATTGAGGCAAGTTCCTATTTTGTCAAGATATCTCATTAATCGTGAGATTTGACATAAAGAAGTTTATTCCTATTATGTCATCTAGGGTTGTTATATGTATATTTTGCCACAACTTTCAATAATACATACCTATCTTTGACAGCAACATGGTATTTGAGTTGTAGGCCCCTTTTCTGGGATTTCTTTTGGCATTCATTGCCGATAGAACAACCCTATTTTCTTTAACTAGCCACCACCATTTTCATCATTAATTCAAGATGTTAGAAATCGGGGAGATTACTACTATCATTGCCCAATCTGAAGAGGTTATCCTACTCTAACAAATGGGAGAATTGTAAAATATTCTAACTTCCTATAGATTAAATGGAAAAAAAAAAAAAAAAACTATCTCAAGTGGTCTCAACTCATTCGAACAATGTTGAAGGGAAAATGAAAAATCAGTCATAACATTGGTACAAGATCCAAACCAGGAGATCCTAAATTTAAAGCATGGGATGAAGAAGATTCCTTGATCACGGCATGATTGTGGAACTCCATGGTTCCAAAAATTAATGGTACATGCATGTTCTTAGACACAACTAAGGACATTAGGGATGCATTTCAACATATTTATTCCAAGGCTAGAGATGCTGCTCAAGTATATGAAGTCATGGTGAAAACTATGGCTACAAAATAAGGAAATAAAATTGTCACTGAATACGCAAATCAACTGAAATCCTTATGATAGGAATTGGACCATTACCAAGTGATCAAAACAAAATGCTCCGATGATGCAATAGTCCTAAATGATTTTATTGAATAAGATAGAGTTTATGACTTCTTGTTTGGACTTAATCTAGAATTTGATCAAGTTTTTGGAAAGCTAGAAGACCCATGCTTTAATGAAGTAGTCTGAAGTGAGGAAAGTAGAAGAAGGTTGATGCTTGAGCCATAAACGATGAGGGTTCTGCTATAATGGTCAGTAGCAAATCAATTTCAAACACGGAGAAAGGAGCAATACTAGGAGGCAGTTAGTTTAAAAATCAAAATTGTGTTGGATTATGGTGCACTTACTGTAAAAAGTTGCATCACACTTGTGAGAAATGTTGAAAGCTCCATGGAAAACATCTAAGTCGAAAATGAGGCAGAAAGGAAGGACAACCATGGAATAATTGACAAGCCGACATTGTTGTTGAACTACACAGTGAATCAACTCCACAACAACCAAGGAGTCTCAATCAGGAAGAGATTGATAGGATGAGATCCCTGATCAATAGTCTTGGAAAAACTAAAGGACCCACATGTACATGTTCTTTGGATATTCAAGCGAGTTTTCATATTCCATTGGATTAAATGTCTCTAGTACAACCCTTAATAACTCTTGGATCATGGATTCAAGAGCAACAAATCACTTAATCCATTTGTCCAACATCTTTTCAATCTACACTCCATACCCAAGCAGTATAAGATAGCTACCGTCAATGAACCCTTAATCCCTGTAGCTGATTTGGGAGATGTCAAAATAAGTTGATCAATAATTCTAAGAAATGTCCTTCATGCTCCCAAATTATCTACAAACCTAATCTCTATTCAAAAACTTGCTCAAGTTTTGTGTTGTAATGTGATTTTTCATAATAGTCATTGTGTATTTTAGGACAAGGATTCGGGGCATGCTAAGGAAAGTAATAGCCTCTACTATCTAGAAGCACCGTGTCAACTAAGCATAACCAAGGGCAAGTTAGCGTCTTCCTTCATATTAGAGTTTGTCTTAACCAATAAAAAAAAATCTTTCTTTATCACTGCCACCTTGCACATTAATGCAAGGGAATTGATTCTAAAATCATTAGATTTTCTTTCAAGATGTCAAGATGTAATCTAAATAAATTAATTCCTATTTTCGTGGTTCATGATTTAATTAAATCCCATTAAGCTTTTTAACCAATTTATGAAAATTCCTCTCATAAACTTAGCCTATCTCTATGTCAAAAATTACAAGCTCCAAATCTTCGTTTTCCATCATTAATATTCTCCTTTCAGTCCATGAACCAATGATTTAAAACTAACTTTGAAGGGCTAAACTCAAAGCAAGTCAATAAAATCTCAAGAAATAGAATCAAATCAAAACACTCATTCAATTAAATCAAAATTAGGGATTACCCATAATCATTATTTGAGTATTACATTTTTAAATTCTGAAATCCAAAGAAAACTACTCACTAAACATAGTATTTACAATAGAAATCATCAAATAGAGAGAAAAAATCGTGAGAGAAGCAAAGGACTAGAATAACCCAAAAGGAATTCGGCTTGAATGGTGAAATCTCGGCTGAAATCGCCTCCTTGGTGTGGTTGAAGTTGCTTCTGTCCTTCCTTCTCCAAGAACGGACTGGAGAAAAATCCTCTTGTTTTCTCTTCTCCTCTCTCTCTAGGTTACTCTCAATAAAAGAAAATGAAGTTCTATGTATATTTTCCTGAGAAATTACTCTAAAAAGGTCCAAAAATAAGTCATAAGATACATAGGAAAGACCCAAAATATATGGGTTGGCTAAGCTTCAAATATGGGTGGCAAGGGCTGTGCAGTAATCATTGTTGTGAGACAGGAATAAAAATCTGTCTGAGGTTGCACAAGCTGTAATACTAGTCATGTTGGCCTTTGTGCATCTTTGCCAACTCTCTTGAATCTTACTTTCCGATGCTTTTTTTACCTAATTTTAACCTACAAAATTAAAGAAAACTTTATAAAATTCATAATTCATAAAAATTAAGTAAAACTAAAAAAATCACTAATTAATGAATAAAAAAACTAATTAAATAGGCAAAATGGATGCAAAATGGGATCTAAATATAAATATAAAATGATGTCAATAATGATGCATGAGCATGCCATAAAATATTTTCTGTAAAAACATGATGTAATAGTTTGTATCCACTCACCTCTGGTTGAGGCGTGTAGACCGATCTTAGTCTTTTATTGTTGTCCTTGCGTCCCAATGTTCGATCATACATTTGGAGGATTTAAGATTAGAGACTAACTACAAACTGACTCTATTAGAAAACACTCTACACAATACCTCATACACTACCATAGATAAACAACAAAATATGGCATAAGACTCCTTAACTTTGGCTAGTTAGGGGACTTTCGGTGGCTGAAAGTCCCCAAAACAGTGCCGAAACTCTGGTTAGGGGGTAACCTTATGTGGCCAAACCCTAAATCTGAAGCTCCCAATTCCCAATCTTCAGCAGCACCTTCAGTGGCCGAAACTCATTTCTTATAGAGACAGAACTTAGACTTAGGTAGCACCTTTCGGCCACTAAATCTAGCTTGGTGGAGATTAGTTTCAGTGGCCGAAACCTATCTTTGGCAACCAAAACTGAGTCTCTTTACCTGCAATCTTATAAAAAAAAAAACTGAATTTGTCTCAAACAACACCTATATACATACTCTATCATGACAACAACAGTAAAACAACTCCATAAAAATAACATGAAATCCAAGATTTAACCAAAACATCCATTTCTAGCATAAACTTCCACAAGAGTTTGAATTTCTTCAAACTCGCTCAAAATCCACATGGATTGTTTTCATTTACCCTTTCAAGGTTTCCTAACACTTATTTAAAACTAGCAAACTATCATTGCATGAAAATTTTCAAAGATAAAGCATAAAACCTCATTTAACCCAAAGTACCCATTTCACAAAATAACTAAAAGGGAGCTCATTTTCTTTTGCATGCATTGGCTTTCTTCCATACAACTTCAAATTGTGATCTATTTGTTTGAAGATGCGAAATGGTAAAAATACTTCAAAAGAGTGCAAACTTTCTACTTGTTGGGAATCAACACTTGAAAGAACTTTGATCTATTGTTAAAATCCCTTATAATTTCTAGCATAAACTTCCACAAGAGTTTGAATTTCTTCAAAAATCACTCAAAATCCACATGCATTATTTTCATTTACCCTTTCAAGGTTTCCTAACACGTATTTAAACCTAGCAAACTATCATTATATGAAAATTTTCAATGATAAAGCTTAAAACCTCATTTAACCCAAAATACCCATTTCACAAAATAACTAAAAGGGAGCTCATTTTCTTTTGCATGCATTGGCTTTCTTCCCATACAAGTTCAAAATGTGATCTATTTGTTTAAAGATGCGAAATGGTAAAAATCCAAAGATCTTCAAAAGAATGTAAACTTTCTACTTGTTGGGATTCAATGCTTGAAAGAACTTCGATCTATTGTTAAATGTTAAAATCCCTTATAATTTGATGGTTCCCACAAAAATCCTTGGAGAAAGATGCTAGGGTCTCAAAACTCACCTTGAGAGCAGGAAATTTCAAAATCTCTCTCCCAATGAGCTGCCATCCTTTTATAGTGTGGCTGGCTAGTCAGTTTCGGCGGCCGAACCTGGAAATTCCAGTCCTCCTAAAGTAAATTTCATTTTAATCCTTGATTTTCATAAAATCATTTTAAAACACTTAGATGAATTTACCCCTGACTCACTCTTCCAACCTAGATTCGAGATATTCCATTCGAAAATTAGAGTTTTGGAGTCGGAGAGCTAACAGGTGTTACAGTGGGTGTACACAATAAAATTTAGGGCAGATGGGTTAATTGAGAGATACAAAGTACATTAGTGACCATGGGGTACACTCAAACATTTGGAATTGACTATCTAGAACTTTTGCTCCTGTTGCAAAAATGAATATTGTTAGAGTATTGTAATCTTTAGCAGCTAATTATGGTTGGAAATTACAACAATATGATGTCAAGAATGCTTGCTACATGGGGAGCTAGAATAGGAGACTTACATGAAGGTTCCACTAGGATATGGAAAGAATCTAGATATTCATACTATTTGTAGACTAAAGAAGGCGTTTTATGCCCTTAAGCAATTACCCCGAGCATGGTTTGGAAGATTTGCAAAGGTTATGTTGGCTATGAGGTATAAACAGAACCAAAGAGATCACACATTATTTCTTACACTCTTCTTCAAGGGGAATTACAACTCTTTTAGTGTATGTTGATGATATAATAGTAACAAGAGATGATGTTAAAGAAAGACAATTCTTGAATCAGTGTTTAGCTAAGGAGTTTGAAATCAAAGCATTAAGGTGACTGAAGTACTTTCTTGTAATTGAAGCTGCTCACTCTACGTAAAGAATTTTTATCTCTGAACAAAAGTATGTCACAGATCTTCTCAAGAAAATTGGTAAGAGAACATGTAAACCAGCGAGTACTCCTATGGATCCTAATCTCAAACGTGGAAAAGTAGAAGAGGATGTGCCAATAGATAGAGACATATATCAACAATTGGTAGGTAGA
>CAOGCB010141235.1:0-19820 GCA_948266635.1 Cnidoscolus chayamansa
ACCTCAGTAGCGTTGTTGTAAGTATGTAAAAACTATTTTGTGTCTTCATCCTTCATCTGTAGGTAATTGTCTTAGTTATTTTATAAATTTCCTAGTAAATGGTTTGCACATCTTATATAATACTACTTTAAAATTTTATGAGAATAGTAAATTGCGATAAATTATATGAAAATAATAATGAAAGACATCAAAATCTATATTACTTTGACTTCAACTATAATTTTAAGTTTAGCAAAACAGTAAAAGGGGCAAAATGGAGTAAATGGTAAATATACTTTCGTAGACACGATATGAAGTGTAATTTTTCAAAAATGACTTGAAATACATGATATAGTTCAAAGGAAAATGCAAGGTATGAAACTATAATTGAAATGATCAAAGAAAAAAAATTACATTTTCATCTATTAGAGTAGGTGTTTAAGTTGTGGAGACATTGCCCATGTTTTATAATGGCAAGACGACATTGCCCGCTATTCAAAGTGGTGGTTAAGACTCTGTGTAGAAAGGTGGGACAACTCGGCTCGAAGTATTCAAGGATGGTTAGTTCGACATGTGCGTGCTGGATGATCCAGATCTAGAGTAGAGCGATGCCATGGGACTTCTCATGCTCATTATTTTCAACATGCTATATCAGATGTCCACCCAAAACGGTTTGGCATGATAGTGCCGAACTGCCTGTGTGTTATGCATATGATTCCCTCTATCCTTGAACTACTTTACTCGGACCAGCCAAACTAGTTTACAAATTATCCTTATCGGTCTCTACTGGACCATGTGTTGTTGTACCTTTATGAACTTTACTTAAATGCCAACAAAGAGGATGTCCCTGCTCAAATTGTTGTTAGACATTATTGCCTCAAACCGTCAAGTGATATTGAGCCGCTTCAATGACTCTTCGATTGAAAGTTCACTATCATTATTTTCTTGGGAATAGGCACATTCACTATCCGAGTTTTATAGGAAATGGTATCACATGTGTCACGCTCTTACGGGACATGCCTCTCACAGACTGACTAATGACTTACCATTACGACATGAGAAATCACTAATCAACCTGCAAGGGATTATATCGAATCGTTGCTTTATAAATTTTTTTTTTCTTTTCTAAAAACATCTTTACACGATAATTAAACCAATCATTTTAATTTTATTTAAATTTTGATATAAGTCATAATAAAATTTATTCATTAAAAAGAAATACATTGGATACGTATGTTGTCCCTAGGTTGAGTGACCAAGAAGGGGTGAATTTGTCACTTTTTGACTTTTCTTGAATTTCTAAGTTATTGCACTAAACTTTTATTTGAAATATGTGACTAAGTACTTTTAATGAGAATTTTGTTCTAATTTGAGTAAGCTACTTTGATCAATTATGATGATTGACTGCAAAATTAGCTTAGCTAGTTTCTGACTATAGAGAAGTTACTGTCCTCGCTACTGTTCACACAAAACTAAAGATATCAGAGAATGAATCTAGCTTAGCTAATTTTTGTCTATTGGAGGGTTATTGTTCACACTATTGTTCATGAAAGAATTAGTTAAGTTCTCAAGTTTGCTATTGTCAGTTATGTATCTTTAGATCTTAAGGATACTCTTTCAAGCTTCAACAATACTCGAACAAATGATATATATATATAACTTGATAAGTAATAAATCAATGGACAGTAAGGTTGAGAGAATTCAAACACAAGCTTTATAGTGGTGCGACTAAAATCAGCCTACATCCACTCTTCTCAAGCTTCTTCTTGAGAGTTTATCTTCACTATCTTTCTCTTTTCCCATGTAAGAGATAAAAGTTTACAATTCTTCAAGCTTCACAGGTGCTTAGGGAACCTCTTACAAGTTTGGTTTCCCCTTCAAACTTCTTCTAGTTTCTAAGGTGCTAAAGAACCTCTTTCAAGTGATATACCCTCACTTGAATACAATAAATGTCAAACTCTAAATTTTCAGAAGTGATTTCTCTCTTTCAACAATTACAATATATTTCTATTAAGAACAGAGAGGATATGCCAATGAAGCTTACAATGAATGCTTAAAAATCAATGAAGCTTTTGCTCACAAATTGCTTAATAATATTATGCGTTCATTAGCCAACATTTGAAGGAAATGCGACTATTTATAAGTGTAAAGCTGCTTTGAAAATTTTTGGACCAAAAAGTCATCAACGACTAGTTTTCTAGCTGTTGGAATCCTACTGTCAACCGTACGGTCTGTGCAGATATGCAGTCTGTACTTCTATCAGGATTCAACCCAAACTTTGCTCAAAATTAACTTAGCTACAAATATTTTAACTCTGAAAGTAGTCTAGCTAATTTTAGAAGTAGTGTGCTAATTTTGAAAACTAATTGGTTAATTTCATATTCAACAGTTTAGCAGAAAACTGTAGTTGCAAAATTAGTTTAGCTAATTTCATTTTTCTTGTGTGTATTGAAAAGAACTATCTCCATAATTAGTTAGCTAATTTTAAATCTTGAGTTAAAATTAGGTATCTAATTCCAGCTCATTTCAACTTGATTTTTCTTATCTTAAAACACATTTTGAACATATCAAAAACCTTTCTAATGTATGAGAAATCATTGGCATAGTCTCACTTCTTTTACATGATTTTAGCCTACATTCTCATGTCTTTATAGATCTTCATGATGTTCATCTCTTCCATGCTCTTTTCTATTTCATCATTCTTTTGATTTGCTTTATATGAAATTCTTGGGAATCTTGTTAGCACAATTCATTAAGTTTTGTTATCATCAAAATATGTTCTCTCCTTATAAGGTCAACAACATAAAATATATACAGTGTTATTATTTTGATTCATACAACTTGTACATTTAACTTATACATTTACTGCCATTTACTCTATAGCGATAGTTACAATACACAAAATACGATAGCTTTAGGATATATTTTACAAGCATAGCTTAGCTACCTCTAGAACCTCGATGTTAAGCATGTCTACTGATAATTATGATTTTGCTTGCTACTCTCACCTGTGTTCATCAAAGATAAACCCTGAGTACGACTACTCAGTAAGTTACGCACAATACACAAACAGTATGGATAGTAATAATTTAAACCATGAGCATCGACAAATAATTGTCTCATATCGAATATCATCATATTCCATAACATAATCACATCATTTCATCATTCTCATTCTCAATGAGTAATATAAGTTAATGATGAATATGACGTTTTAATGTTTGAGGTGAATGCATTCATGATATGCACCCACCATCCTTATGTCATCCCATAGCCATATTTTATAATATGATTGTGGACAATCTTTGAGTAGTAATCAATAAAGAGTATCCGTGTCACACCCATTTTGTTAGACCTAGTTAGAGTCATAATATATTATGTTCAAGTCATGATATATTATGTGAGAGACATAATATATTATGTTAGAGTCATTGTATTAACAATAGAAGGTTATTAATACAACAAAAATCATGTTTACTGTTTAAGCTAAGCACAAGTAAATAGCATTAGGGCAGGTGCTAGCTTACACTAACGTGCTAGCTTAACACTGAGGTTCTTATGACTTAAAAGTTTAATTCAAAAATGACTTAAAAGTTTAATTCAAAAATGAAAAGAGCACTTTAAAACATGTTTAATGTGTAGAAGTAAAATTTTAAAATAAGCTACATAAAGTTGTCAAAATTGCCAATTAAAGTTACATGGTAAAACCTAAAAAGGGCAAAATGGAATATGTGGCAACTATGCTTCAGTACATGGTGTCTAAAGTATAATTTTCCAAAACGGACTTGAAATACACAGGAAAAGGAATTGAATAACACAAAAATAAAGCTTAGTAGGTCAATTTGCAAAAAGGTCAAGTGGTGGTGCAATGTAGAAATAGGAAGAGTTAAGTAGGTCAATATAGAATTACCAAAAGTTTAAAAGGCAAAACCAATCCTAGCCATCCAAGGTGTTGCCCAAAATGATCACAGCCCTACATTTGTCTTTCAACATCAGAAAGAGAGTGCAAACAAGGATAAAGGAGCAGGAAACCAGCTGCTTCTTCATCTCTCCAAATCGGATATCAACCTTTGCAACACCATCCACCTTAGGCAGCCTTCATCCAAGCTTCCAAACAATCAATTTTGGCAAGGCTTTCAAGTGTTCCAACACTCAAAACATCTTCCTAACATCCTAAGTGGTAATTTACAGCAAGTAGAGCTAAAGAAAATCAGGTTTGGTATGCTTTTTAATTGAGTTTTAATGGTGGAACCAAGATAGAGTGCTGTTTGAGCATAGGTTGCAGCACATGGTTCCTTTGCTTGGTATTTTCTATTTTGGTTGAATTAGTTTATGTTCTAATTGATTTGGGAGGTTGCATAACATATTAGGTTTTGTGAATAAGTGACTGAAATCTTAAATTTGGTGGGGAAAAGTTTGATTCAAATTGAATCAAAGTGGTATACATGCTGGATTTTGAAAGAAAAAACTTACTGGTTGTGTTCTGGATTGTTACCGATTTTGGTATGAGTTGGAAGGTGAATTTTAAGTGGTTTCTTATGCCAAAATTTACCTAAATATGTCTTAAAGATTCTGTAAAATTAAAAGGAGGTGTTGGAGTGAAGAAATTTCGAGTTTAGGTGCTAAGTTTAGGTGTTGTCCAAGAGTGTATGCATGTGTAAGTATGCAAACATGAATGTTTTGTTTTGGTAATTCATTTTGACCATAGCAGCCATTTAAAATGTGATATTTGAAGACTATAAATATGCAAAAGGATAGTGTTATGTTAGGGTAACTATGGCTGGACAAAAATGGAACCAAACCTAGGTTAGTTCAATTGTGACACGAAAGTGTGGGAATGATGCCAATGTGTGTGCGTATGATTTTTATGTTGTGCGTTTAATTTTATGTGTATGCAAAGATGCTTGAATTGGGGTTAAAGTTGCTGCCTTAGGTCCATAAATATGTTGTACTTTAGGGAAAAATAATTAGCATAAAAAAGGTATAAAAATGTTGACCTAATCAAGTAAAAAAACTCGACATTATGCGAAATGTTGCATATGTACTAAGATCATGTTATGTTGCTGCCCCATTTTAATCATGACTATATTTTTGTTGTTCTTAAAGGTTTTATGCTTGAAATACTTGCATAAATGACCTATAGTTGATATAGAATAGCTACGACCAATATGGTGATCGTAAAAAAGTTGTTTTAGTAAGAGTGGGCACAAAAAGTGCAAACAGCGATAAATTTTGTATCTAAGTCTAGAATAAAAAAACATTATGTCGAATTGTGCATATTGCATATACGAATACATGGAATAGTCATTTGGTATAATTTATATATAATGCAAATATTTGTTTTTTCGGTGACACATAACATCACGTAAAAAACTTTAAATGGTAACGCTGGCCTATCATAAGATACACGGGCTTAAAAAGAAAATAAAGCTTTGCATATATTTATTTTGACACTTGGATTTGTAACTGAGACGTGCAAAACATATTTGTCTGTTATATGATTACATGTTAAATTTTGAGACATAAAATGTAAAAATGGTTGGTATGCAGTTTAAATGATATATTAAGCTTATTGTCATATTACATTATATTATTGTTTTTTCTTTATATACCCATTGAGCATGTAGCTCAGCGCATCGGTTGGTTTCCATGCGCAGGTAAAGATAGTAGGCTAGTAGGGGATTCATCCACTGATCCACAGCACTAGTAGTAGCTAATAAAGGAACACATAAGCTGGTCTACCCAGAGTTTTGACACTGTATGTAATTTACTAAATTTTGGTGTGCACATAGAGTTGTAAGTAGTCAAATAATACATAGTTTGGTCTTGTGAATTAGATTTCTATAAACATAATTTATGTCATGAGATGCTTGTGTTGGGATGAAATTGCAAAATTTTAGAACAGATCTAGAAGTGCAAGTTTGAAGGCCCTTATATATAGGGGAAACTCTACCGATTTTTAATCTAATTAAGTAAACAGGTTATAAAAATGAAATATTCATATGAAAAAAAATATGCATAAGATAAGTATGCACAACAAGGTAGAGAATAGTAATAGGCAATTCATTAGTGCATCCTACTCGGGTCTTTATAGGTCCGGGTAGGGGGTGCTATAGTTTTTGGTATCAGAGCACGGCTTAAGTGCTCCTATAACATAAGTTAGTACTAGAGTCTATGTACATGCCAAAATGTGTCAAAGCTATGATGTGATTCTGATGTGGATATGTATTTGGATTTTTATGTCATAAGTTAGATGGACTCAGGATCTTAGTGAGCGATAAAGGAGGAGGTAGAGAGTCATGTACATAGAGTGTTGCACCCACACACAATATAGATACACCGGGGCAAGATGCCTTCTTTCAGCAATTAGCTGATATGTTAAGGCAAGTGACATGAGCAGCACCTCCAACACATACTGTAGTACATGCACCTACTAGACCACCTATGGATAAACTCCGAAAACATGGAGTTATAGAATTCAGAGGTAGGATAGATGATTCCTCAACAACAAAATATTGGCTGGAAGGTACATAAAAAGTGTTAGAGATGCTACAATGCACTCCAAGAGATAGTGTGATTTGTGCAGCTCCCTACTAAAAGAGGAGGCATATCAGTGGTTACAGACCACATCACAACTAGTCAGAGTTGAGCAGAGAACATGGTAGTATCTTCCAACTGAGTTTAGAAGGAAGTATATTAGGTATCTATATATAGAGGAAAGAAAGAGGGAGTTTCTTTATTTGAGGTAGGGAAGGCTATCAGCCGGGGAGTATGAAAAGGAGTTTATTAGACTGAGCTGCTATACACCAGAGATTATTCCTACAGAAGAGGCCAGCTGTAAGAGGTTTGAATATAGCTTGCATAATGAAATTAGACTGCATTTAATGGCTTAGAAAATTCAAGACTTTCCTGATTTGGTGAATGCAGCTATAGGCACAGAGCAATTTAGGGCTATTGAGTAGAGTAGGCAACAAAGAGGTGCACAAAAGAGAGGACAAGGACAAGCATAAGCACATTTTTTAGCTTCCTAGACATTCAGTAAAAAGCATACAGGGGTCCAATAGTCTAGGCAAGGAAAGACTTAGGAATAGAGCCATCAAAGGCAATACTAAAGCAAAGTTAACAGACCACGGCCATTAGCCACATCTGTAGGAAGCACAGGGGGTTTTGGTAAGGGATCCTATCCAGTATGCAAACATTGTGGCAGATAACACCAAAGGGAATGTTGGAATGTAATAAGGGCTTGCTTTATCTATGGCTCTACTGATCATTATAAAAGAGATTGTCCCAGAGCTCAAGAGTTGCCACCATTAGGGCCCTTAGGAGAAAGATCTGCCCTAATAGTAGGGAGAGTAAGAGGTAGGGGCAGAGGAGATGTAGTTGCTACACTTAGCCAGAGAGGTGGTACACCTAGCCAGAGAGGTGGTACACCTAGCCAGAAAGCACCAGGTGCAACAGACAAAGGGGAGACTAGGGCTCCAACTAGAGCTTATTGAATATGATGAGGAATAGTGGGTAGATACTCTAGAGCATGATATATTAGTGACTCATCCCTTATGCCACAGTGTAGTGGTAAGTAAGGTGTATAGAGATTGCCCCATAGAGATGCATGGCAGTATTTTTCTTAGTGACCTAATAGAGTTACCATTTAGAGAGTTTGATGTTATATTGGGTATGGATTAGTTATCAAGGCATTGAGTAATAGTTGATTGCATGCTTAAGAGAGTTATTCTAAAATAGCAAACGATAGTGAAGTAGCTATAGTGGGAAAAAGAGAAGATTATCTTCACAATGTGATATCAGCTACCATGGCAATGAAATTAATTAGTAAGGGTTGTACAACGTATCTGGCATGTATTCTTGAGGCTAAAAAGGAAGGCTTTGATATCAACCATAGACCCATAGTATGTAATTAAATAGACGTATTTCCAAAAGAGTTACCGGGTATACCACCTGATAGAGAGGTGGAACTTATTATAGAGGTGTTACCTTGTACTGCACTTATATCCATTACTACATACAGGACGGCTCATGTAGAATTAAAGGAGTTAAAAATACAACTACAATAGTTACTCGATAAGGGGTTTACCCGCCCTTATGTGTCACCATGGGGTGCACCAGTGCTGTTTGTTAAAAAGAAGGATGAGACTCTCAGATTGTGTGTAGATTATAGACAACTAAATAAGATTACTATAAAGAATCAATACCCATTTCCCTGCATTGACGATTTGTTTGATCAGTTGAAAGAGGCAAGTATCTCTAAGATTGATTTGAGATTAGGGTATCATCAACTGAAGATAGCAGAAGCACATATCCAAAAGACTACTTTCAGAAGGTATGGACATTATGAGTTTTTAGTCATGCCTTTTGGGTTGACAAATGCCCCAGCAACCTTTATGGACTTGATGAACCATCCATATTTGGACCAAATTGTTATAGTTTTCATTGATGACATACTGGTATATTCCAAAATCATAGAGGAGCATGATAAACACTTAGGAAAAATACTACAAACCCTGAGGGAGAAACATTTGTATGCCAAGTTCAGTCAATGTGAACTTTGGCTAGATGAGATCTCTTTCTTTGGGCATATGGTATCAGCAGATGGCATCAGAGTTGACCTTAAAAAGGTAGAAGGTATATTAGAATGGAAGTCCTCTAAAAATGTCAATGAAATTAGGAGTTTTCTTGGGTTGGCTGGTTATTACAGGAGATTTATAAAGGGGTTTTCATTGACAGAAGTTCATCTGACCATGCTGTTGAGGAAGGATGTGAAGTTTATCTAGGATAATAGATGTTAGGAAAGCTTTTAGAAGTTGAAAGTTTTTTTACAGAAGCTCCAATAGTTACCCAACTTCTCACGAATAGAAATTAGGGCCTAGAAGATTAAGCACCTAAATTAATTAAACTTAGCGATGAAAGGAATAAATAAGGCAATAAGTGAAATTAATAAAGTGAAAATAGAAATGGAAATGATAAAAGAAATGAAAATGGAATTAGAAATAGAAATATAAAGAATGAAGAAATAAAAGAAATGATAGAGGGTAAAATGGTCAAATGGAAAAAAAGGCATAAATAAGTGGATTTAAGGAGAAATGCCCAACACTTATCAAAAAGCCACAAAAGCTAGCATCAAGAGGAGACACCCGACGGGAAAGAAAGGGAAGAAAGGAGAAGGAAGAAGGTGAAGGAAAGGAAGAGAATAAATCATCAAAAAGGTTAGTTAATACCTCTTGTTAATCTCTAATGCTCTTTATGATTAGTTCTTGAGTAAATGGAAATTAGGGTTAAAATTCTACTTCACCCAAATCTGTAAAGCATGTTAGGTTGATGAAAACCTAGTCTCGATTTATTGGTCCCTAGTTGGAATTGGATTTATCAAGGTTTTTTGAACTTTTCTCAGATTTCTAGTGTAAAATAGGTTGAACATTTGACGGTGCAGAAATTAGAACTTTTGAAACTTAAGAATTAGACTGGAAGCAACTCTACTAAGCTAATTGAAGAAATTTAAATAAATATAGATATTCTGTTATAGTAATATGCAATTTATCAATTTCATAGAAATCAATATAACTTAGTAAGAACAAGCACTTAGTAAATAAGGCAAATAAATAAGTATGAGAGATGAGTGAGAGAAAGTGAACCTAAAAGATTTATAACGGTTCAGCCTCCTTGCTTACTTCCATTCTCCCAAAGACAATCTTTGAGAAGTTCCTCCACTAAAGTTTCCTTTAAACATGCAAGAAACAAGCCTTTACAATTTACACAAGTTTACTAGGTGCTTGCAACCTCTCACAAGATTTCTAGGCTATCTTGTAACCTCTCACAAGTTTTCAAGGTTCTCTTGTAACCTTTTACAAGTGTTTTTCTCTCAACACTCAAGAAACAAGCTATCCCAAGCTTGTATACAATCTTAAAAAGGTTTTGGTAGACGAAGAAATTAACTCTTGTTTCCTCTTTTACAGCACAAGCTAAGAAGATGAAGAAGAGTTGGATTTGCCAATCAAAGCTCAATAAATGAAGATTGAATGCTCAAGAATAAATGCTCAGATTTTTGCTTTCAATACTTTTTCTCTCAATTGTAAAAATGCTCTTCTTAATAATAAATAAGAGAGATTTTTGTTTATATAGAGTCTTTGTGAAAACTAGTCATTTGAGACTGATTTGACAAGTGAAAAATAGATTCAGAAAGCAACTAGCCATTATTTTATTTTGTAGCTACAAATATTTCTGAGTTGATTTTAGAACCTAGAAGTAGAAGTTCTATGTTAGGAAATTAGAACTTCTATAACAAAGAATTAGAACTTTGCATCTTTAAAATAAACTGTGTTCTATTTTCAACTTAGTTATTTTTATTTTTATAAAAGCTTGAAATCTTTTGTTCAAAATGGCAAATCACAACTTTTTCATCTTCTGTACATTGGTCCTAATATCTTACTTGCCATCTTTAATTGTTGTGATCCATTGTCTTATTATTTGCTCTTCTCAAGTTCCTTAAGTTTTGTGATCACCAAAATACTATTTTTAGTTCAAGGAGTAAACATTCTCCCCCTTTTTGATATTGATAAAACTTTAGGAACCTCTTGATGCTTCCCCCGTTTTCATGCCTATACACAAATATGTACATATATATGTGGTCTCCCCCTGAATACCACATTCATAAATCCCCAACATAATTTTTGAAAATTTGGGAATGAAAACTCATAATATATTTTTGCAGTAGCATTCATCAAGGCAAACACAAAATAATATATTTAATCAAGAAACATATTTTAATTCAACATACTTATCCATGAAAACCATATATCAACCTTAAATCATTCAAACAACATTTCCAATAACAATCCAGTAAACATCATATAAAAATATCCAGCAACGAAAATATCCAATAATCAAAATATCCAGTAAGCAGCAAACAACATATTCATAACTCCCTTTTTCTTTTTCTACTCCCTCTTTTTGTCATCAGCAATGGAGGGGTGAGTTCTAGCAGAAATCCTCTGGCTCTACTTGGGTGGTTGAACTCTTTTCATTGCCACTTGTTTAAGACGGATTGTTCTACCAGGTGGATTGGTAGGGACATTTGCTGAAGCAGGAGTCGGCATGCAGATTTTAGTGGCTGTAGAAGAAATGGCAGCTGAAGCATCTGGAGCCGGAATGTTTTTAGGAACTGCTGGAGCAATGAAAGCTGAACCAGATTAACTTGCAGGAATAGCAGGTTCAGGACTAGGAGGAGAGTTTTGATTGCATCCAGTGTTTGGGTCAGGAATTTGTTCAGTATGTTGGCTTGTAGCAAATACTTCATGTTCTGAGGTTGCAGGAAAAATTCTTTTTCAAGAGATTCGAAAATATGGTGATTACTTTGTTCTCTTTCAAGACTGCTGGTAGGAGCTAGTTCTTCATGCTCTGATGGGTGAAGAGATGGTGAGTGTTTAGGAGCTTGTTCTGGTTTTGTGGGATTGGTTGGTGTAGGTGACTTGGAATACGCTGCATTGGAAGATGGCATTGTTCCTTGCTTGGATGCTTTAGCTAACACATCTAGAATTTGACAATTTTGAGCAACCACAAGATTTAAAGTTTTGTTTATCTGTTGAAGCACTGAAAGTACTTGGTTGGACTCTGTTTTTTTCTTTAGATGTGCAATTGGTACATCATCCTCTGGATCATCTATTTTTGCTTTTCCTTTGGAGGTGTGTTGTGGTTCTTCATCAGAGTCACTTTGACTCATTTTGATGTATTCTCACTCATCATTTTTAGTGCTGACAAATGTTTCCTTGAGCTCAACTAATCTTTTGGATCCCAAAGAGAGAGGGATGGAATGAGCAGAGAAGAAGACGGTCAACACCATTGCATATGGCAAGCCTTTAAGGGAAGAACTTTTTGTCATCATTTTGAAGATGAGATAAGGTAGATTAAGTCTAACTCTCTCAACCAGGTGCCATAATAAGCAAGCATCTACCCTACTTATATATGTTTGACTTCTAACTCTTGGACACAGGTAATGAATAACAAAGAAATATAAGATTCTCATTTCTGGGTTCAAAAGAAGGGCATTATGGAGTTCATGAGCAGCAGTGTGGGTTGGAGTCAATTTCCTTAAAAATTCTTTTTCTTTAAAATCTCTTAGCTGTGTAACATCCTTCAAACTCCTAATCTTAGTTCCATAATCAGGAAGCATAAACACTTCTGATATGGTTGAAGTATCCACTTTGTATAGATTTTGATAGTGAAGGATTTTCCATCCCGAGCTATCATCATACTACTATAAAATTCCTGAAGTAGTTCTTCATAGACAACACTCTTGAAATCATGAACTTTAACCATCCCTGAAACTCTACAATTTTTCTGATATTTATGCTAAATTCATCGTATACATCTCAGTTGATCCATCTTGCTGGGATGATTTTATTTGTGTGATGCACCGGTAAGGGACTAGGAGCCCTAGAGTATTTTTCAGAGGATTCGTGACTTACCTTAGTTGGTTCCGAGAGGTGGATTCCAGTTTTGAGTTTCTTAGAAGTTTTTGCCTTTTTAGTGACCGGAGCTTCATCCGACTCTATTGTACTAAAAGTTTCATAGTTTTCTGGTTCTGCCAATGCTTTTCCTTTGGGGTTTCCTACCGTTCTCTTCGTTCTTGCCATATTTTGTTTGAAGGGTTTTAGGAAATGAGTGATTCGAGCAGATTTTGTGAACGAATGGGAACAAATGGAGAAGGGAACTTCTGTGTTTCACATAACTTGGCAAGAGAGAGAGAGAGAGAGAGGTTGCAGATTAGGGAAATGAGAAGAGGTTCTGACACTATCTTTTGGCAGGTTGGAGTATACGAGGGAAGAAGAAAGGTTTTTGAAAATTTTTACCAAAAAGGTGATTGATAGCTGACATGGATTATAGGTAGTCGGCAGTTTAGGGTGTGTTGTCATTTCCCTATCTTGCCACGTGTATCTTTGAAAGAGAGGTTTTAGTCTTTCCCTCTTAATTTTTATCTGCCTTCATTTTGTTTGAAAACTTATGTTTTTCTTTGCAGGTTTGTTCTCTCAAAGTTTTTCTTTGAAGCTTTTGTGGATCAAAGATGATCTCTTTTTCTTTTCAGCAGGTACGTTTTTATCTTTTTCATCTATTTTGTATTTCTTTTGACATTTTTGATGAGTTCTTTTTGCTATTTTGGAGGATTGGTATGTTTATCTTAAGTTCTAATTTTGTGTTTTAGAACTTCTAAAATACTGTTTTATTCTGAAAGATTTTTATTTGTCAGCCAGTTCAAATTATTTTTCATTTCTCTTCAAAGCATTATTATGGATTCTTTCATTTTTCAGAGGGTTCACTCATCCCTAATTCTCTTCTAATTTTACAAAAAATGTCTTCACTTAAGGGTTTTGTGAAGATGTCTGCAAATTGATCTTCTATTCTAACAAACTCTAGTTTAATGCTTCCATCTTGCACATGATCTCTAATAAAATGGTGTCTGATTTCTATGTGCTTTGTTCTGAAGTGCTGAATATGATTCTTGAATAGATTTATTGCACTGGTATTGTCACATCTAATTGGAATTTGATTGAAACTTAATCCAAAATGTTCCAATTGATGCTTCATCCATAAGATTTGTGCCACATAACTTCTAGCAGCAACATATTCTGCTTCAGCTGTGGATAAGGCTACTGAAGTTTGTTTCTTGCTATGCCAAGATATGAGTGAGTGTCCTAGAAATTGACAAGTACCAGAAGTGTTTTTTCTATCTACTTTATTTCCAGCAAAGTCAGAATCACTATAGCCTATAAGATCAAACCAGTTATCTTTAGGATACCATAGTCCTATGTGTTAGGTTCCAATTAGATATCTGAAAATCCTTTACTGTAGTCAAATGTGATTCCTTAGGACATTATTGAAATCTTGCACAAAGACAAACACTAAAGTGTATATCAGGTCTAGATGAAGTAAGATACAAAAGAGATCCAATCATACCTCGATAAGTCTTTTGATCTACATTTTTGCCATTTTCATGCTCTTCATCCCAGTTATCTTATATTTTTTGAGCATATCTATAACATACTTGGATTGACTTATGAAGATTCCATCTTTGTGTTGTTTGATTTGGAGACCAAGAAAGAAATTGAGTTCTCCCATCATGTTCATTTCAAAGTCACTTTGCATAATCTTTGAGAAGCATTGATATAGAGAATCGTTAGTTGCACCAAAAATAATATCATCCACATATATTTGAACTATGAGCATATCTTTTCCTTTTCTTTTAATGAAAAGAGTGGTGTCTACTTTTCCTCTTTCAAAGTCATTTTTTAATAAAAATTTACTAAGTCTTTCATATCAAGCTCTAGGTGCTTGTTTTAATCCATAAAGTGCTTTAGTAAGTTTGTAAACATGGTTGTGAAGAATTGGATCCTCAAATCCAGGTGGTTGAGCTACATAAACTTCTTCATTAATATAACCATTTAAGAAAGCACTCTTTACATCCATTTGATATAGTATGGAATTCTTGTAATATGCAAAGGCATATAACATTTTAATGGCTTCAATTCTAGCTACAGGTGCAAAGGTTTCTTCATAGTCTATTCCTTCCTCTTGATTATATCCCTGAGCCACTAATCTAGCTTTATTTCTTACCACATTTCCATTTTCATACATTTTATTTCTGAGTACCCACTTGGTGCCTATTATTGAGTGATTCTTAGGTTTAGGAACTATAGTCCAAACTTTGTTTCTTTTAAATTGATTAAGTTCTTCCTGCATAGCTATAATCCAGTTTTCATCATTTTGTGCTTCTTCACAATTCTTTGGTTTTATTTAAAGATAAATGCAACATTTCCAAAATATCTTCTGAGTTGGGATCTTGTCATCATTCTTTGAGATGGACTATCCAAAATATCTTCTTTTGAATGATCTCTATGATACCTCCATTCTTGAGGTAGATCTTCATGTTGAGGTTCATTGATTTGCAGTTCCTCTAGGTTTGAAGAAGGGTTAACATTTTCATCATTTTGATTTTGACTAGAGTTAATACTCTGATTTTCAATAGGTTCATTTTGGTCTAGATTGAGATTTGAGTTTTCAGTTTCTTCAACAGTTTCAGGATCTTCATTTTGCAAGTTTTGATTTTGCTGTGAGATTTGTTCATCTTCATCATTAATGGATGTCATTGGTCTTTTTGAATTTATTTCATCAAATATGACATGAATTGATTCTTCTACAGTTAATGTTTTTCTATTGAATACTCTATAAGCTTTACTGTGGTTTGAGTATTCTAGGAAAATACCTTCACTTGATTTGCTGTCAAATTTTTTAAGATTATCTTTGTCATTTAAAATGTAACATCTACATCCAAATACATGAAAGTATGAGATATTAGGTTTTCTTCCCTTCCAAAGTTCATATGGAGTCTTTTTTAATATTGCTCTAATATTGACCCTATTTATGATGTGGCATGAAGTATTTACAGCTTCAGCCCAAAAATATTTTGGCAAATTGTTTTCACAAAGCACAGCTCTTGCCATCTTTTGCAATATCCTATTTTTTCTTTCCACAACACCATTTTGTTGTGGTGTTCTTAGAGTAGAGAAATTATGAGAAATACCATTTAGAGTGCAGAAACTTTTGAATAGAGAATTTTCAAATTCCTTACCATGATCACTTCATAATGAGGTGATGCAATACCCTTTTTCATTTTGAATTTTCTTACACAAGGCTTCAAAAGAGCTAAATGTTTCATCTTTATGGGAAAGAAAGAGTACCCAAGAGAATCTGGAGAAATCATCAACAATCACTAGAGCATAAGATTTTCCTCCTAGACTAGTTGGAGTGACTGGACCAAAAAGATCTAAATGTAAAAGTTCTAAAGGTTTATTTGTAGAAACAACAGTCTTTGATTTAAAAGAAGACCTTGTGTGCTTCTCTAAAGAACATTCTCTGCAAGTGTAATCAATTTCATAATTTATCTTTGGCAGACCAATCATTAATTCTTTTCTTGACAATTTAGAGAGCAAACGTAAATTTACATGTCCCAATTTTCTATGCCAAAGCAACGGATTGTCAATGGAGGTCATAAAACATTTAGAAGTGTTTTCTTTAATTGTTCTTGTGTTTATGAGATACACATTGTCTACAAACAATTTGTTGCTAGGAGAGTCATAGATTTCACAGTAATTAGAGTAGAAAGTTACCTTATATCCTTTATCACATAGTTGACTTACACTCAATATATTGTATTTCAGACCTTGTACTAGTGCCACATTTTCAATTGCTGGAATTGTTCCAATTCCAATGATCTGAGCTTTTCCTTTGTCTCTAAAGCGAACATATCCACACTTTTTCATTTCCAGCTTTGTGAATTTTGTTGCATCTCCTGTCATATGTTTGGAGCATCCACTATCAATATGCCAAGAGTCAGTTTCTTGGTCATTTTTTAGGCATATCTGCAAGAAGAGATCATAAAGGTCTTAGGTACCCGGCTTGTCTTGGGTCCTTGGGGTTAGTAAACCTTAGAGCTTTATTTTTTGGAACCCAAACCTTTTTTGTTTTCAGAGTTCATTTTCTTATTCCACAATCTCTAGATATATGTCCTTTGTGATTACAGTAAAAACATGTAACTTCTAATGATACAAAGAATTTAGCTTTAACAAAATAGTTTTGGTAATTTCTATGATTGTTAAAATCATTAAAACCAATGCCATATCTACAATTGCTTGACCTTTGTGATCCTAATAATGCATTTAAGTTTTCTTTTCCTTTGGTAAATTTTGTCAAATCATTAGTTAATGATTTTATCTTAATTTCTAGAGTTTTATTTCTGTTCAGAAGCTTAGTATATGATGTTTTAGATTCATCTAAGTGTTCCTTTATTTTATCTATTATGAGATTCTGCTCAATAAAATGCTTATCCTTCTTTTTGAAAAGTGCACATTTTGATTTAATTCTTTGATTTTCTAATTCTAGTTTTTCCATTTCAACTTTTATTTTTCCATATTTTTTCTTGTAACATTTATATTCTTTATAAGTATGAGCAAAACTAATTCTAAGTCATTTAAGTTTGAGGAATCAGAGAAGTGTACCTCATCACTTTTATTCTGGTCAGTTTCTTCAGGTTCTTCAATTGCCATGTAGCAGATATTTGCAACATCTTTGTGACTGTCTTCATCACTTGTTGAACTGTCACTTGGATTCCATGTTACTGTCATAGCTACTTTCCCTTTTTCTTCTCTGCTTTTCTTCTTCTTCTTCAATCTTGGACAGTTGGGTTTGATGTGACCTGATTTGTTACACTCATAACACACTACTGTTTCACCAGTTTCTTTATGTCCGGGTGTATCTTCCTTGGAAGAGATTTACTTTAGGAATTTTTTGTATTTGCCTCCACCTTTTCTGAAGGCTCTCCTAAATTTTCATGCCAGCATTGTCATTTCCTCATCATCACTTGTTGAATTGGATGAGTCACTGGTTTACATGCTTAACGCAGCAGCTTTCTTCTTTTCTTCATGAGTTTTTAAGGCAATCCCCTTTTTGGAGCTTTCCTTCTCTTGAGTGTCCTTTTTGAACATCATCTCATGAGTAATTAAAAAACCAATCAGTTCATCATACCTGTATTTAGAGAAGTCTTTTGTGTCAAAGATGACTGTTATTTTTGCTTCCCATGACTTTGGTAGAGATCTCATAATTTTCTTGATGAGCTCTTGTTCTTCAAAAGTTTTACCAAGTGATTTGAGTAAATTTACAAGATTTGTGAACCTGGTGCTCATCTCAGCAATTGTTTCACTTTCTTTCATTTGAAACAGCTCATAATCTCGTATGAGAATGTTGGCTTTTGTTTCCTTCACTTGGCTTGTACCTTCATAAGTTACTTCCAATTTGTCCCAAATCTCTTTGGCAGATTCACAACTTGAAATTATGTTATATTCATTGAAATCAAGAGCATAGTGAAGAATATTAATAGCCTTTGCATTTATGGAGATTTTTCTCTAATCTTCATTGGTATATTCAGTTGGTAATTTTTCAAAGAAGTCATTATCTCTGTATATCACATATGGACCACTCAGAATCACTCTCCATGCTTCTATATCTATTGATTGAATAAAATTTCTCATTCTAGTTTTCCAAAAAGAAAGTGTGTGCCATTAAAAAGAGGTGGTCGTGTGATTGAGTGACATTCAACAAGAGGTGTAGGAATTCCAGCTGAATTGTTAGAAGAACTAGCCATAAGGATATTCCTAGATGGATCTCCTCTTCGGTTGTTAGACCTTAGAAAGAGTTAGGCTCTGATACCAAATGTTGGTCCCTAGTTGGAGTCCAAGAGGGGGGTGAATTGGACTTTATCAAGTTTTTTTGAACTTTCTTCAGATTTCTAGTGTAAAGCAGTTCAGTGTAGAAATTAGAATTTTTGAAAGCTAAGTATTAGACTAAAGTAACTCTACTCAGCTGATTGAAGAAATTTGATTAATATAGATATTCTGTTAGAGTAATCAGTAATTAATCAACCTCATACAAATCAGTATAACTTAGCAAGAGCAAAAACTTAATGAATAAGGCAAATAAATAAGTATGAGAGATGAGTGAGAGAAAATAAACCCAAGAGATTTATAGTGGTTCAGCCTCCTTATTTACATCCACTCTCTCAAAGATTATCTTTGAGAAGTTCCTCCACTAAGGTTTCCTTTAAACAGGCAAGAAATAAGCCTTTACAGCTTACATAAGCTTACTAGGTTCTTGCAATCTCTCACAAGATTTCTAGGCTATCTTGTAACCTTCCACAAGTTTTCAAGGCTTTCTTGTAACCTTTTACAAGTGTTTTTCTCTCAACACTCAAGAAACAAGCTATCCCAAGCTTGTATGCAACTTTAAGTAGGTTTTGGTAGATGAAGAAATTAACTCTTGTTTCCTCTTTTACAGCACAAGCTAAGAAGATGAAGAAGAGTTGGATTTGCCAATCAAAGCTCAATAAATGAAGACTGAATGCTCAAGAATAAATGCTCAGATTTTTGCTTTCAAGACTTTTTCTCTCAATTGTAAAAATGCTCTTCTTGTCAATAAATGATAGAGATTTTTGTTTATATAGAGTTTTTGTAAAAACTAGCCGTTTGAGACTGATTTGACAGGTGAAAAATAGTTTCAGAAAACAGCTAGCCGTTATATCGTTTTGTAGCAAAAAAATTCTTCTAAGTTGATTTTAGAACCTAGAAGTAGAACTTATAAATTACAAATTTGGAACTTCTAAAACAAAGAATAAGAACTTTGTATCAACTCAATGATTTTTTATTTTTATGAAAGCTTTGAAATTTTTGTTTATATGGAAATTCTCAACTAATTTCATCTTCTGTACATTGGTCTTAATATCTTACTTGCCATCTTCAAATGTTATAATCCATTGTCTTGATTATTTGCTCTCCTCATGTTCCTTAAGTTTTGTGATCATCAAAATACTCTTTTTAGTTCAAGGGGTTAACAGTAAGTTGTCGATAAAACATCGCAATATATATTATATTTTTGTTTTCTTGTAGTGTCTGTTGGGGTAAGGTAAGTTAAGTAAATACAACGTAAAGTGGGTGGAACTCATGGAAGCCTTTTCACATATGATTTGATACAAGCTTGACAAGGATAACATTGTCACAAAGTCATTATCTCAAAGTGAAATTGTTAGCTTATATGGAAAGAAGAAAAAAGAGATGGTATGATTCATACATGAGATGGCAAAAGAGAATATTGTGCATAATAACAAGGTGTACATGGTGAAGACTTTACATCTTTGAACAAATATTTTCATGAAGCGCAAAAAAAAAAAATTAAGAACAAGATTATAAAGCTGTCAAGTTTGTAAAAGAATGGAAGCCAATTTATATTTGAAT
>CAOGCB010141331.1:0-11649 GCA_948266635.1 Cnidoscolus chayamansa
TTATGCTCAATTATTTTTATTATCTGTCATTATCTTTATGTGTATGTGCAGGCAAGGACTCAGCACGAGACCGATGGCGGGCTCCGATGAAATACAATTACGGATTGATCCGATGCAAGCTGACTACGATGATGAGATCTCCGGTCTCCGAAGCCAAGTTAGGCAATTGAGAAATGTGAGTTAATTTTTTAATTGAATTATGTGGCTCGTATAGTGAAGCAAAAGCAATCACCAGAGGGAATATGTTGTAATATGTCTTGATAATAATTATATTAGTTGGATTGTTTATGTTTAAGATACGAGTGGATTAAGTGATATTTTATATTGAGGACCTCAAATCTCGATGAATGCTAGTTTGGTTTTATTTCAGGCAGTGTTCAGGGAAGTGAATATGATTAAAATTTTGGCTTCTAGTTTATTTGTCATGATCTGGTCAGCACTGTTAATTTTCTTCTGCTGTTCTTCATGAATATGATTTTGCTGCTTGTATATTAGGAACTTTTAAGGGGAATCGAACTGAAAAAATGATGCATACTTAGACAAGTTTTTTATTTTTTATTTTATCTTTCCTCATCCCACTTATAATAATTCTAGTTAGCTTGAAACAATAACAGGTTAAAGCTAATTCTCATGTTTCTCTGTGAGTTATGTTGTATTATCTGCTTATATGGAGAAGTTGTTCATAAAACCTTGTGAGAGATGGAATCCATAATCATTTCTTTTAGCATTCAATGGTGAATTGAATTAATATTTTCCCGATGGTAGATGTATACCAACTGAAAAATTCCTAACTTTTTTCATATGAAGATTCTGTTACCTTGAGAGCTTTATGCTTCCTATTACATCTATTAACATATTTGTCTTATATTTCCTACTTGCTCTCACTTGACGCTGAACATTGGTGAATACTTCTTCCCTTGTCACTATCATTGTTGAAATGTTTGAAGTTCTCCTTACATTTTATTTTGCCCTGTTAATTCTTATGCAACTATATGCTGCAGGTGGCACAAGAAATAGAGACAGAAGCAAAGTTCCAGAAGGATTTCTTAGATAAGTTGGTAAATTTTCGATTAGCATGTCCCTTCTTGAATTGTTTTTCAACTCTATATTATTTTTGAGTGAATTGCACTGCATTGCATTCTATTTTTTTGTTTGCTCAATATTGTAACCTCAATGTAGCCATATATCTGTTTGAATAACTCCGTTGAAACCTCACATTTATGACTTTGATTGAATTGGAACAAAAACATCAGTGATCCACAACATGAAATTTCATAGAGTAAGTAAAGGGTGATTTATATCTCTAAATTTTTAAGATAGCACATGATAGTGTGAAATTAAATGTCTGCTAGCTAGCCTAGGCAGCTGTATAGCACTTTATCTGCAGAGGTATCAGCTAAAATCTTTCCTTATTATATCTTACTACGATATCCATGCAACGAACTTCTAAGGTATCAGTTAGAACCTAGAAAAAAGGAATTTTAAGAGAGATTGATGGATCACCATATGAAAGCTTAAATCTGAAGTATGTGCAGAACTTTATCCATTGTGTAAACTGTAAAGTTAGTGATAAGGTATTATACTATCTGGTGTCTAGCGCTCCATATTGAGAGCTCTCATGATTTAGAAATAATGATATTTTCCATTGTTTCTTGCTTGCAAAAAGCTGCAACTGTTTTCTGATGGCACAATTTTGTGACATAACAGCAAATGACCGTGATAAAAGCTCAAGCAGGTGTGAAGAATAACATAAGGAAATTGAACAAGAGTATCATTAAAAATGGTGCAAACCATGTTGTCCATGTAGTTCTTTTCGCACTGTTTTGTTTCTTTGTTGTCTACATGTGGTCCAAATTATCCAGACGATGAGGTGTTACCCAAAAGAATATCGTGATCAATGGGCATTCCGTGAGTAGATTGGGATTTATGAGTTGAAATGCAGGATCCGTATGTAAAATCTTCATATTAGCTTCTTTATTTATGCACTACATATTGTGTAACCAAGAAATTATCTCTATTCATAATTTCACTATGCCTGATTTCTGGTTGATGTATAAACAAAGCTATAGTCCAGCAATTAAGCTTTTGGCTAGTACAATCCGCTGCACTCTGTAAAATGGTAAATTGAACAAATAAACTAGCATCCGCAGGCTGTTGAGTATTGTAGGGGTTTGTTAATGGAACTCTTAATGGCATCTTCCATCTTCCTTGTTTTGACTTGGTTGAGAACGGTTCTTGCCCACTCCGCAAAATGAGTTTCATTGTGACCCACCTTCCCATTTTTGTAGAAGTTGAAGCACTCGACATCCTTTTGAGGAGAGGGGCATTCCTTTTTACCCAGTGGTTCCCACCATGAACCTTGGTGGTTCATCCCAGATTGGTCTGCCATCCAATGATGTGCATACTGACCTATACCCGCGAGCTCTAACCAACCTTTAGGGAAGAACTCCATAACGCTACTGTTCCTATCCATGAAGAGCATGTTTGTCAATTGAGCGCCGTGTGGAGAGGCAACGACGTCGGTGTCGGTCATTACTCTTACCTGCATGGAAAACATAGCAGAAGTGATTCTAATGATATATGATCAGTGATCATTTTACCTATTTATCTTTTTCTTTTGTCAGTTCAAGCCAATCCTATAGCTTGTATGTTTGACGCGAGCTATTTAGAGGTTAGAATTTAGTTTATTTAGAAATTAGGATAAAATGTGTTTTAAGTTCTTATTAAAAGAGTTTGTTTAGTGGTTTTTTTTTATCGTGTTTTGAAAAATTACCTTTTCTTTTTCAAACACACAAACCACACATTTAATAAAAACCTCACTAAGAAGAGCTTGGGATTGAAAGAATGTGGCAAAACTTAACTAGGTACTAAAGAGAATAAGTTGAGTGAGTCGAGCAAAGACTAATCCCTTCAGAGCATTAGATGCAAAATTCAGTTGTCTTGCATGCACCAAGTGACTATACCAGTAATAGGTTTACTGGAAATGTCATTCCTCTAATAGCTAGTGAGGAGAGAATTAGAGGTTACAAACCTGGTCACAGAAGTTTAGATTCTCAGACTGAGCCACCTTCAAAGTGCAACCCCCCACCTTTGCGCACTCCCTTGTAAATATGTCGATCACTGCTGTAGCATTCTTGAATGATCTTGATCCTCTCCTCATGAGTAATGTCAGCCTTATTATCAGTTCCCCTCTTTCATTGACTTCTTTTCCTTTACCTGATGGGTCTATGCCGCAAAATCTCCTTGCTTTACATCTCAACAGATCTGAAACCTGAAGCTTCTTGTCCTTCCCCATACCTCCCTCATTGTGTCTCATCACAACCGCCTTCTCGAAGCAGTAAGGTCGGTCTCCTTCTTCAAGTTCCTCTATTTTGACTTCACCGAAGATTGCTTCCATCAGGTGTTGTAGCCATGATCCCATTTTAGACCTCAGTTCTCCCCAGTGGAATAGTACCCACCTTGTTGGCCTCGGGCAATCATTCTCCATAGACCAACCAACAAATGGGGCCGTAGCACACAATCCATGCCATAAGTTTACATAATCATAGTATGTGTCCGACACAAAGGTCAAGCCTTCCATGAGCTTGGCGGACTCTGGAAGAGCTTCTGGCCATGCCAAGGCATACGAATTCCTGGTGCCGTCCTTCATGTCATTTCCCTTGAAGCATAAAAGCCTTCCCTTGGACATTTCTGAAGGAAAGTATAGGTACTCAGCTTCATTTGCCTCACGGGTGTCATTTAAGGAGCTCATAAACCAAGTATTACCTTCCATGGCATTCTTGGCGAACCTCAGATCTTTAAGGGGAAAGAATGCAACCGAGTCTCGGAGCTTGGAGATGAAGCTATTGGAATTCTCGACGAAAGCATGACCGTCAGTGGTATTAAATGCTAATCCTTTCCATTTGTTGAAGAAAGCCCATGAAGCAGATGTGGAAGAAGCGTAGAAAGGGGAAGCTTGAGATTGAATAAATATGAGAACAAACAGCAATAGAAGGATGGATGTAATGATCTTGATCGAGTGATGTGAATTCTTCTTCTTGGTAAAAGCTTTAGTGCTTCTCTCCAAATCCATATTTTACTAGATTTGAAATGAAATTGAATGAAAACGCACTCTCATTTAAAAGGGATCCTTTTGAGCAGTTGATCTCGAGATTGAAGTGGATATAATATTAAAGAAAACCAGTAAGGTCAATGATATTAGGGGTTTTGGTTTGGGGATTTTACAAGAATCGAGGAAATTCTCATTCGCAGCACTTGGAAGTTCATGTAACACCCGCATATTCAGCCACTGAGTTTGAAAAGAGTGCCGCCAGAAATATTTTTTTAATAGCCTTCTTTCTTTGTCTAGATCCATCATTGACGGTGGAACAACTCGAAAATTCATGCAATTATTCAAATATGAATTTAGAGAGACAACAGGGACAGCTTCCAATTCTAATACCAACCATATAAGGTTTCAAGGTTTTCCATCACACGGGTTCACTATCATTTAAAATAATCTCGCAATTTATATAAAAGGAAAGCAATGAATCAGGGCCATGCAAATGAAAAATTAAATCATAAAATCGCTCAGTAACATGCTATTTACATATGCTGTACATCAATTTACCTAGCACCCATGCATGTTAGTTTTAAATCCCCAGACCAGAAAACAGTGGAAATAATGTTGTTAGCCGTGTCGGAATCAAAATGCTCTACAGAGATTGTTAGCTGTCAGGTTAGATGAATGCTGCTGCTCTATTGGACCCGTTGGTCCGCAAAGCCTGCTTCTCTTTGGCTCTGAAATCTCGACGTGCGAAAGTGCCACTGTAAGTGCATCCACCAAACCGAAGTCATCCTGTTCTTCTGACTTGCTCCAACAACCGGATAGTGAATGATGATTTGAATACTCACCATGAAATCCGCCTATTACTTTGTTTCCATGCATCTCTGGAATAGACACACTGGTAGGTTGGCAGGGAGTTGATACAACTTGATTCTTGATTTTTGACTTGATGGACAGTGTCTTTAATGTGCGCTCTGTGTAGAACAAAATCCACGGATGTGCTGATTCAATAACAATTCAACGGTGGTCAGTCCAGAATGCATGAACAACTATTTGATAAGTAAGAAGCAAGAAAGCAATAAAGAACACGGCATAATATAAGGTAAAAAAGGAGATCATGAAACTTAGAGTGATGGATTGGTGAGGCAGGAAGTGACCGATGGTGGGGCCAAAATTATATCATTTGCACGCTCGTAAGATCATAATGTTTTATCAGCAATTGAAATATGTACAGCGACAAATTAGGTCATACACACACTCAATAAGAACTAAAGAAGGCATGGCTGTGAGTATTCCTAGAACTTAAAGCAACAGTAACTTACTTAGCACTTCATCTGCAGTTATCCTTGCTGAAACATCCCTCGTCAACATTCTTGAAACTAGATCACGTGCAGGCGTAGATATGGACTCCCATATTCCTCTGTGGAAATCAAGCTTTACATTCTTGATTGCCTCGAAAACAGCTTCTAAGGAGTCTCCTTGAAATGGAAGAACACCAACCAAGAGAGCATGTAGGAGAACACCGGCACTCCATATATCAACCTTCTCAGAGTAATTTCCTGACAAAACTTCTGGGGCAACATAAGCAGGACTTCCAGCCAAACCAGACAATGTCTGACCTACATTCATCATTTCATCGCAGAAGGAAATCTTTGAGAATATAAGCAAGCTGATACTCATGAAGGATTTCAAATTTAATTCAGAAATCAGAATAGAAGCTTCTAGAGAAGTAATCCAATAAATATGAAAAATGATAGAATAGATTCACAATTGGGCATACTAGGCCTAAATTTCCACATTTCAAAAACAGTAGCAGGCAACCGGACAATGGCTCTGATATGTTCTACATATACTACGTCTACCATATTTAAATAACGTGTGAAGAGCATAAGAAGTTTCCATGGTTTCTCCCAAAATTAGATAGTAAATAGCAGGGTAAAATATCTTTTAGAAACATGCTGTGGCTTATTCTTATTTCAGCTAGCAGACCCCAACACATGATTGGAGCTGGAAAAAATGGCACTAAATGAAATTTCCTTACAAGAACATTCATGAACTCCATTTAATGGATCAAGAAGGAAAGATTGAATCTCAAATAATTCAACATGCTTATTTCCTAAGGGTATTGCCTACCAGAGACAGATGATTTTATCTAAAACCAAAATATAGTTCAGACACCGTTTTATCCCGCCCTCTCTACTTTGGAAATTTGTCCTATAACTTCCTGGATAGACATAATTTTTTTTTTAAAACTGAATGCTGGAATATTATATCGGTAAGTTGCCAAAAAAGAGAATGCAATTTAGAAGTATTAGAAAGCAAAGGGAAAATTGTTTAAAGCAGCTAGGACTACTTACAATTTGAAATTCTCATGGCCAAGCCAAAATCTGCCAGTTTTAATTTCCCTGAACTCATGAGAAGTATATTCTCTGGTTTTATATCTCTGTGTACAACTCCCATGTCATGACAATATTTGATAACTGACATCACATCTTTAAATATATTAGCAGCCCGTTGTTCTGAGTACCGACCTTCTTTAACCATCTGGTCAATCAAACGCCCCCCAGAGCATAACTCCATCACAAGATGAAAACATTCTGCCTCCTCATAGACAGCATGCAATGTCACAACACCAGGATGGCCAGACAAGTGCTGCATTATCTCCACCTCCCTATGAACTGTCTCCTCCCCCTTCCGCAAAGTCTTACAAGCAAATTCTACTCCAGTTGCCTTAGACCTACACAACCAAACTGAACCAAATTTACCACGCCCGATAGAGGCACCTGAAACATAGTCATCCTCCATTTTATTCTTTCTACCTGTCTGGGTAGCATTATCTATACATGCTATCTTCCTCTTGAGGCCTCTGCCAGGTGGTACCAACGTTGATGAGGCACCACAAGGTGGCGCAGTGGCAATGCCTGCAAGCCCACTTTTGCAAGAGCCAACAGGTTCATTGCCAGCATTTTCTTTACATCTCTTCTTTAACCTGTTGTAATCTTCGAGAGAATAATGAGACGTGAGATTTGATGATTTCTGAGCATGGCTATGTGTCAATTGATTTTGTACATCCTCACATGCTTCCGTTTCACTTCCTTTCCTCTTCTTCCTCATCACAACGAATTAGGAATCTCAAATGCGAACTCCGGAACAATACATGAAATTATGAAAGCAATAAAAAAGAGAGAGGTAAGAACGGATTATTGCATTCGTGTAGCACTGTAACTCAGAGTTCCTTTCGGCACCTACGGAAACAAAGTAATTGTTATCAAAACACATTCGACAATTTTCAGATTGCCCAAGATGAGAGAAAAACTAAATCATATTTGTTTTGCCAAATGTTTATTCCTATAATTTTTCATAATGTCAAAAACCTTCAACCTTGAGCTCCTTTGGTTCCCCAAATAAACCCTAAAACCACCCCAACTGAATAAGTGTTTGATTATGCATTTGATGAGCGCTATTTGACATCACTAACAAACATAATATTCCTCGATAAACTCTAATTGATCAAATATGATTAGAGAACAAATGAGCAATCTGGGCAAAGATCAAACCTTAAGTGCCAAAATTTCCTTCGAATTCAGAGGGAAAAAAGATAAAATTCCGCCGAGAAAGCGATGAAATACATGCATATAACACAAACGGAGCAGCTTGTCCTTAACGTAACCCAGAAACGGATCGATTCAGGAAACCTTAGAAATCTCAGATTCAAGATAGGGGGGTCAAAATCTTACACAATCAAGAACAGAATGGGGAAAAAAATCAATCTTTACTTGAATGCGAAAGCGATGGAAATAGAGAACCAGATGGGGACGAGGTTTTACTTTCTAGTCAAGTGTGAGATTTTATTACCCAACCAACGAGTCCGCTTATAAGGGTATGGCTTTTTCTAAATTCGGGTCTAACCCGTATAACAAACAAATTAAACGCGACCGGGTCGGATAAAATTTAGGGAAGATATATAAAATTTAATTTATAATCTATAGGATTTTTTAATATTTTAAAATATATATTAAAAATAATTATTATAAATTAAAATTTATATATTTTATTATTAAATTAAATTAAATTATATATAACTCCATGGATAAGAACCTTAAAACCACATGAATAATTTCAGTCTCTCAATACATAATTTGAAATTTTCTTCCTTGGCACCAAATTTCAAATCCTCTTCTTAAATTAAGCACAAAATCAAAGCTAACAAACAAAATTAGCACTTGATGCTCTCTGCAATGTATATTTAGTTCTCAATTCACAGAGCTAATCTTGTAATCTTGCGAGTCGGATAATAGAGTTAGTTATATTGAGTTTTTCTTAATATTGTAGATATTGATTGCAATTTTTCCTGTTTTGTTCTTTAACGGCTCTTTATTCTCTTTCATATTTAGTTATTCTCATCTTATAAATAAAAAAATTTGACAGCTTTAGGTTTATTTCTAACTTACTTTTTTTTTAACAAATTTAAAGATTTATTATGGACTGAGGAAGTTTGATGTATGTAGAAAATATAATCGTAAGCAAAACTAGACCTATATCATACAATGTTCAAATATTTTGTGTTGGAGAAGAAGATCGAGACATTTGTGTTTGAGGAACAAGATCATGTTTCTTTGTTTGTTTTAACTCATAGTAGAAATAAGAAATAAAACCCCAAAGTGAAAACCCAAGAGCAACACCTTTTTCTGCCTCAAACTTCTCTTGGAAGAAAATGACTGCCAGGATTTCTGTCACCGAAAGGAGCACATCAATTATAATTGTTGATACCAGAAGGAGGAGTAGAAGATCACTCCTATGGCGCCTAGGAAGAAACACTACACGATGATCACTGTCCACACTATTATCACATAATACTTTGTTTCCCCAAGCCCGAACCCTCTTCCTTCTCTTTGAATCGCCTGCAGAAGATGAACCTATCTATAACATATTGTTTTTGCTTACTAAAAGCAGTTTGTTATCTTAACAAAGAGTTCACAAATCAAGATCGTCAGGAGAAGGAGAGAGTCTCGAGTTGAAAAAAAAAATCTGGAAGTCTTTGTTAACCAGCATCCCTATGGTGCAAACCGCTGTAGCGAACAAACACATCACCAGCTGAATCTCCATCACAAGGGTGTAGCTAATTTCCTGCTTCGACTTCTTGTATGTCAACTCCACCAATGGCAAGATAAGCCCATATAAAGCTGCAGCTCCTAGCGTCATAACAAACCCTAAAATATAATCTCTATTGGATTCATGTTCTAGCCGATCACTACTCGAATGCAAGGCCAAGACACCAGCCCCAATAATCAATAAAACGACCGAGTTTATTGAATAAAAATTGAATTTTTGTTTAACTAAAAAAAACGCAAAACCAACAGTGAACACCAACTGAGTAGCAATGATCAAAGATGATGTTGAAATAGGAAGACGAAATATTCCATAAGCGTAAATATAGTCATCTAAGCCAATGAGTATGCCGATGAAAACGACATCCATAAATAGAGTAGGGTTCGTGTAGAAGATTTTAGTGGTGGGCTTATAATAACGGCGGTAAAGGTAGCTTATGATGAGGGAAACGAAGATGATTGGCCAACCGTCGGTTTGAAGCCAGCTAGAAAGCCAAAGACAGGTGCCACCATGAATGAAGTATAGGCGCAGCATGAGAGGGGAACCGCAGTTGCCTATGGTTAAGAGGATGTAGTTTAGGATTAGAAGAACTCTTCTGACTGTGTTGTTTACCTGAGGCTTGTCGCTAGTCGCCATGAGAAGTCAGAACTCCAAATCTCTCTTTGTTGCTATTTTTAAGACAGAAACAGAGCGAGTGTGTTTTTAAGCTATAGCCATTTCCGTTTAGGTTGATTTTGTTTCACTGAAAACTACTTTTTTTTTTTAATTTATTGTAAGTTTCATATAGCATCAATAAGTTCTATATATATACATACATATAAAAAACATTAAGTTAAATTGAATTGTGTAATAGGAGATTTGATGTCATATGTATTAATTCTATAACTTTATAAAATATACGAAGAGCATTAAGGGGTTGTTTTGAAGTTAGTTGCTTGAAATTAGAAATATTTTATTTTTTGATTCAATAAGTGTTAGTCGCTAGGAAAAATAATTGTTTTAACTCATTCTATTTTTAGTTGATAAGTATAGCTAAATGTGAGCTATTCTCTTGTGTTTTGTTTCTTTGTAAAGGGCTATTTAAAATCTAGTTTAAGATTTAATAAAATGAGTGAATTACATTCAACTTGATTAGAGTTTTGCTGTTGAAACATCTCTTTTACTCTATAAATTGGTATCAGAGCCACCACTGAGATTAAAATAAAGAGATAAATATAGTAAGATGAGTGAGGAGAAGAGTTATGCAGAGATTCCATACTTTAATGGTATACATTATGACCATTATAGTGAATTAATGGAAAATTTACTTAAAGCCAAAGGATTGTGGAGACTAGTTGAAAATGGAGTTGAAGAGCCGCAGCTGGGAACAATGCTGACAAATGTACAGCAGGAGCAGCCGGAGAATGAGAGGATGAAAGATCACAAGGTGAAACACTATCTCTTCAGAGCTATTGATTGAGCAGTTTTCGAACAAGTTTTGGATAGGCACACGTCCAAAATTATTTGGGATTCATTGAAAAGCAAGTTTGAAGGAAATGATCGAGTAAAAAGAGCCCTTCTAAACTCTTTGAGAAGAGATTTTGAAGTATTGGAGATGAAAGAAGGAGAGATTATCATAGAGTATTTTGCAGGGTCATGGAAGTGGCAAATAAGATGAGAAACAATGGAGAAGAAATGTCTGATTCTAAAGTGGTTTAGAAAATTCTTCAAACTTTGACAAAAAGGTTTACCTATGTGTTAGTATCAATTGAGGAGTCCAAAAACATTGAATCACTTTCAGTTGATGAGCTGCAAAGCTCTTAAAGAGTGATTAACCGTGAAAGTGATCAAGCTCTCAAGGTGGAAGATTGAGTAGGCCGTGGAAGAGCACCATCACGAGGAAGAAGATGTGGAAGAGGGCGTCAAACCTTCACGAGAGCAATGATAAAGTGCTTCAAGTGTCATGATCTAGAACACTTTCAATACAAGTGTCCTAAGTGGAATAGGGAAGTCAATTATGCTCAGCTAGATGAAAAGGAAGAGTTGTTGTTAATGGCACACATCGAAAAACATAATGCACAGAGGAGTGATGCCTAGTTCATTGACTTAGGCTGTTCGAATCATATGTGTGGAGATAGAGGTATGTTCTCAAGTTTGGTAAATGAACTTAAACATTTAGTGAAGTGTTGCAACAACACTATAATGACAGTGGCTGGAAAGGGTAATGTGAAGCTGATGTTTAATGGTATAAACCTTATTATCAGAGATGTTTATTATGTTCCTAAACTCAGAAACAACTTGTTAAGTATGGGACAGATACAGGAAAAAGGTCTAGCAATTCTCATCAATAACAGGGCTCGTAACATATATCATCCAGATAAAAGGACTAATTGCACAAACAAGGATGAGTGCAAATCGAATGTTTGTGCTCCTAAGTGAAAGCTCATTAACCACTAAACCACAATCAGAAGAGTGCTTACTTACTGGCTCCTTAGATATTACATATCTTTGGCACC
>CAOGCB010141540.1:0-12740 GCA_948266635.1 Cnidoscolus chayamansa
AAAATCCAAAGACCCCTACCTTAAAGTACCAGGTGGAGCACAAAGTCGCAATTAAATGATTTCAAATGTTTTTCAATGTCCAAAAGCATATTGAGTGAAGCTAAAGAAGCTCTTTAACTTTTTCTTTTCTAGTGTTTTACAATTTTCTGAAATTGAAGCCCGATACTTCTTGCTTTTTTTGAGCTATGAAGTACTCCGATGCTGGGGCTGGAAGTAATTGCTTATAAATATTAAAATGTAATTTAACGAATTGGTTTCCATATTGCAGGCATGATGCATGTTTATCAGGTAGGCCAATCATATTGTGTTCCTACTGAGCTAACACGCTGTAACACTGGTCAAAATGCGGTGTTTAGTGTGACTAATAGCATAGAGCCATCTAGACTGAAGGAAACATGTATGAGATTCTCTTCATTGTCATATAGCTCTATCAAGACATCTTGGATTCCAAGAGAATTTGTAGGAACCCGAAGAGGGAATCAAATGATTGTTGCTGCAAGCCCTCCTACAGAGGATGCTGTGGTTGCTGCAGAACCACTAACTAAAGAGGATCTTGTAGGATATCTTGCCTCTGGATGCAAGCCTAAGGAAAAATGGAGGTACACATATGTTTTATTAAATGTTTGCCCCATTTAATTAAGGCTTAGCAAAGTCATAATTGTTATTTTTTGTTTATTAACTTCATGAGATAAATCTCACTTTAATTATCGCATAATTATCTCATTTGATGTGTTCCCTTCTGGACTGTATGGAATATGGATTTGCTGTTTTAGTTGAGATGGATTATTCTGGTTGTTATAGGTGTCATGGTGCCTATCATATGTAAATGAACTTAAATTTGGAAATTTAGCTGATTGCTTGTAATTACCTGAAGTATATGGAGGTTTATATCTAGCTTATATTTTCTATTGTCACTCTTTCGAAGTCTGTGCTATTTGATGCTTTTAAAGTGTAAACAAAAGTACCTTCTATCGAAGAATAGTTCCTCACTGCTTGTCTATAGTAACAAAGCTGTTAAATCCTACTTCTGTTAATTTGGGTTGTTATTTTCATGATTGAGGATTTTGTAATTGATTTGATATTTTTCTCAAACTATTTATTTGCCAAGTGAGATATGTGGTTCTTGACAGAATAGGTACAGAACATGAGAAGTTTGGATTTGAACTTGAAACTTTGCGACCTATGAAATATGAACAAATTGCAGACTTGCTTAATGGTATTGCTGAGAGATTTGATTGGGAGAAAATAATGGAAGGCGACAATATTATAGGACTCAAACAGGTAAATGATTGTTATTTATCTTAATTTCTCTTCATGAGAAACTGCATCTTGTATGCGTGCTTGTTTTACATCATGTACTTCTTTGCATTACACATTTGAGTGGTAATGCACAATATTCTATTTGATAAAGAACAACTTCCTTTTTATTGTTTTCTCAATGGCATGTGTTGCACCAACTATTAAGAAAATTACTTCATTTTTTGTTGGCAAGAATTTCATAAAACTTTGTGGTTGCATGCCAGGGAAAGCAGAGCATATCACTAGAGCCTGGTGGTCAGTTTGAGCTTAGTGGTGCACCACTTGAAACTTTGCACCAAACTTGTGCTGAAGTTAATTCACACCTTTATCAGGTAGGTTGAAATAATGTATTTCTAACATTTTCATGAAAATTCTTGTTACCTTTCTTCATAATTTAAGCCATTTGGCTGGTGAATAATGAATGATAGTGATTGTCATTGCATTATATTTCTTTTGTAACAAGATAAGTTATTTTGGATAATGCATATTCTTGGTATGTAATTTCTTCACAAATTCATCACTACGAGGAGTTCTCTGTGTAAGGTTAACTGCTAGACTCTCTAGTGGGCTTCTTGCATGGTGGGGAAATGTCAGTAGCACGGACAACATCTTTTTAAGTCACTGTATTGTTGTTATATCCTAACTCCCAAATCATCCCCTTCTGGCCTTCAGTGCATTCTCTTGTTTCTCTCTAGATCCATTCAGCATTTTCGAGTTGCTACACAGTCAATAACTACGAGGAATAAGTGTTCAATAATGATGGATGCGTTAATTGTGCTAGTCTACTATAATTTGTTTGCTTTATGAAGCAGTTGGACAAGTTGTTTTATTAATCCTCATGGCATGTCTTTTAATATTGAATTAAAATGGCCTAAACTTATTCAAATTCAGTTGGTACATGTTATTCATTTTATCATAATTTGTCCATTTGGTTATCTTCTTTTGTCATCACGATCAAACTGGAATACCTGATGTGAAGTGTATTGTAGCTGTTTAAGGTTAATATGGTCTTCATATGCTATATTCTACCAGGTGAAAGCTGTTGCAGAAGAAATGGGTATTGGATTTTTAGGAATTGGCTTCCAGCCCAAATGGGGACTTAAAGACATACCTGTTATGCCCAAGGTATTATTTATTCCTTTTTCAGCCATTCAGGTTGTGGAAAATACATTGATTCCTCAATTTCTAAGTAGTAGATTCTGGAATGGAAACTATTGATCCTTTCTAATGTAAAATAGCATAATTGTCTTTTGAAGCTTTAGGTAAAACCATGCGAGAAATATGTTGGCGTCAAGGTAATGAAAGTTGTGTTCATAAGCAAATAGTAAATGATGCTCTTCCCTTTTCCCCTTTATTTTGGGTTGGAGGATGGAGGGTTGTGAGAAACATCAAGTGTTTTATATTATCCCTTGCACCATTGCTAAATTTAGATTTTGCACGTAGATTTTCATTGCATAATCTATTTATTTAGCCAACTGCACATTTATTGCACACTCTGTTTACTTAGTCAATTACATCTTCCAGTATTTACACTTTAAGCTTTCTAGAAATGCAATTGTAGACTGATCCAGGATTCTACATCAAGAGGGAAAAGCTCCAGAAACCAACTGATCTGATTCTAATTATTGGAATTAGTAGCATAAGTTGCTTTTCCACTTCTTCTAACATATTGGCAATCCTTTTCATATTTTTTGCTCTGTAGTTCTGACCTTTTTCTCTATCAAATTATGTTTGCTTTTGGGAACCTTGATTACTTCATTGATGATTTGGATTTTATCTCAGGGAAGATATGAGATCATGAGGAATTATATGCCTAAAGTTGGCTCATTAGGACTTGATATGATGTTTAGGACATGCACTGTCCAGGTTAGATCAACCTTAAATTTTCTCTCATTTGCTGTTCTGAAGCTTACTCTTCTTTCCAGCTAATTTTTAAAAATCTCAAGTATTTTCTTGATTCTGTCAGTTCTTTCTTTTATTTTTTTAAAATATGCTGTGACGACTTGTGTTTCAAAATTCATTTTCAATAGGTTAATCTGGATTTCAGTTCTGAAGCTGACATGATAATGAAATTCCGTGCTGGTCTTGCTTTGCAGCCAGTGAGATATTTTGTCTTTTTATGTTTTTAACTTGAAGTTTCTCCGATCCCATTATATCTAACTAGTGCAAATTAACAGATAGCAACAGCTCTATTCGCAAATTCTCCTTTCACTGAAGGAAAGCCAAATGGTTATCTGAGCATGAGAAGGTTTATAGACCTCATAATAGAGTAGCTGTACTTGCTGCCTTTCTATTTGTTTCCATGGACAATTTAGTGAATTTTCTTTTATGCAGCCAAATTTGGACTGATACTGATAATAATCGCTCTGGCATGCTGCCTTTTGTCTTTGATGACTCATTTGGGTGAGTGTGTGTTTTGTTTTGTCATATATGTATGTATATGTATATGGAGCTTTCCTTAGTCTTTTATCATTTCAAATATTTAATGTATATCAAAGAAGGTGCGCCATCTATAAGCAGACAAATTTAAGTGAAATTCTTTTGCAGGTTTGAGCAGTATGTTGATTATGCCCTTGATGTTCCTATGTATTTTGTTTATCGGAAGAAGAAGTATATTGACTGCACTGGAATGTCATTCAGGGTATCCATCTATTCTTAGTCTATGATTCTACTCCTTGTCCTGTGACCATTCTTTTCTACTGCATTCTTCCCCTGAAATCTTATTCATTGCTTGTCAGGACTTTATGGCTGGAAAACTTCCTTGCATTCTTGGTGAATTACCAACACTTAATGATTGGGAGAATCACTTAACAACAATTTTTCCTGAGGTTTATTTTTTTGCAGTTTGGTCCATTCGGTAAAATATCATGTATCTTGATGCTCTGGCTTATTTAAGCCTTGCTGTTACTCTTTTCATTTAGGTCAGATTGAAGCGATACTTGGAAATGAGGGGTGCTGATGGAGGACCTTGGAGAAGATTGTGTGCATTGCCAGCATTTTGGGTAGTGGCTTTTCTATTCCCTTTATGAACAATCTATCTAGTTCTTCGCATGTTCTAGTAATACCCATCATTATTAGACGAGTGCATTTACTTCTCATAGCAGATTTTATTTCTGATCCATTTAAACATAACCAACTCATGTTGATTCCTTCCAAATTTCAGGTTGGATTGTTGTATGATGAAATCTCACTTCAAAATGTTATGGATATGGTTGCTGATTGGACTCCTGAAGAAAGGCAAATGCTAAGGAACAAGGTAATCCAAACACCAACTGGCTGATGAACTTCTATGTCTTCAATGCACAAGCAGTAATGTTTAGCATATAAGAAATTGTTTAGTATATGACATAACTTTTCTGCTTCTTGCATATACACACACATATATATGTATATATATGAACCTTTTATCAATTATCATGGTTTCTCTGCACAGCTGATGCAAGTTAACGATACCTGATGCTAGCAGATATCATGGGCTTGTGCTTAGCACCTTGTGTTCTATAATGTTGTAACTGTTTTTCTGCCAAGTTGTACCTGTAGCAACACAGTGCAAATACAACACAATGGGCATCTCTATTCTGTAGATTGAGTTGGGATAAAATTGCTACTTAATATTTATTCCATAATAGAATATAGTCTGACCTTGTCTTACCTCATCTTTTTTACTGTAATCGAAATAGCTACTTCTGACTAAAAATTGATCTACTTCTAGGTTCCGAAGACTGGTCTGAAGACACCATTTCGGGATGGACTACTAAAGCATGTTGCTGAAGATGTTTTGAAGTGGGCTAAGGTGGCTAATTTAAATGTTTAAACTTCAGAAATATTCTTCAAAGCATATGCGTATTCTTGCTTACGATAAAAAAACATGCATCTGTTATTCTGCAGGATGGCTTAGAAAGAAGAGGCTTCAAGGAAGTTGGGTTCTTGAATGAGGTGGCTGAAGTGGTTAGAACAGGTAACCAAGTCTACTTTGTGCTTCTGTATTTCTATTTTGTCTCTTTGGGCGTGACAAAGTGTGAATGAGGCTATCACATGATGAGGTGTTAAAAACGCCATGCTTGATATGTCGGCTTAATATTCTACCTGCTCATATATCATTTTAGTTAAGAAATTTGAGCTTCAATTATCTTTAAGTAGGAGCTTTAAGCTTATGCATTGCTTAAATGTTTTTAGTCCCACGAACTCGGGCTTTTTAAGTGTCCAAAGGCCTTAGGATTAGGATATGTTTGGCGCTGGTGGTCGAAAGTTTCTGCATTGAACAACTAATTGCAAGTTTGCAATACCTGCCCTTTCTAATTGTTCTGATATTCTTAAACAAAGATTGAAAAGATCCTTATCTCCCTAGAGATAGAGGAGAAGCAATTTTGTACTTAGTGCAACCTATAATTTTGGTTGAAATTAACACCATATAAACTCATTTTCTATTGAAGTTATTTATTGTGAGGGTTTATGATTATTCATCGTCGTCATAACTCGATGTGTAGTGGCTTTATGTTTCTCTTGCTAAAACATGTCTGGGGACATAGTAAATCTTTGAGATTGCTTCTGTGCCTTGCCTGTTCATTTTTATCTCTTGCATATGGGTTTGGTGGTCATGATGGATAATATTCTTATCCCAGGTGTGACACCAGCTGAGAAGCTTTTGGAGCTGTATAATGGGAAGTGGGGGCAATCTGTAGATCCTGTCTTTGAGGAACTACTGTACTAAGATGACTTATATTGTTGAGGCGCTTCAGTAGTGGCCTTCTTATGTACTGAGTATTTGGAAGTAAACTGATGGTTTCTGTTCCAACTCCATTCCCATCTGTGATTAGAGAATAGGTGATTTCTCAAGAATAAATTTTCTCGGAAACCCTTGGTGTGAGCATACTTCTGCAACTCTTTGAATTGGATTATATGAAACTTTGGTCAATGCATTTTCAAAAACAGAGAATATTTTTGAACATCTACAGCTCTAACTAGAGATTGTGTGGACTTCCTAAGACACTTATGCCCTTTTTTCTTATGCGCATTATCAGTCCGATTATTCTCGTCTATATTATATAATTTTTACTAGTTTATTTTCTTGATACCATTTATATAATTAGTCAAAACTGTTGGATCACCCAACTCACTGTAGCTTATGGCATCGTTAAGATTGTCCCTTCATTTAAGGTGATCTGTCCATCCATTAACCATGTGGGCCAATAGAGAAATTCTTACAACCCGACTCATTGATTGTGATGGGATTCATGTAGAAGTATTTATGATCAATGGTTGAACATGAAACAAAAGCAACAAATGTTTTTCCCTTGCACAGGTTGCCACCATATGAGATGCTACATGTTTTTGTTTCAATACGAGTTGCGTTTGCTGCCAGAAATGGAGAACAAATTTTTTTTTTTTTGGATTATGTAAAAGAGAAATTACTGAGGGGATTATATAAAATGCATGTGAGTGGAGTGACTGCATTGGATGGAACATCCTACCAATGTAGAGGTGATTATTTAGATGAGACTGCTGATTCTCCATTATTAGGTCTTGAATGACCTGAAAGCAATGCTCTAACTGCAAATTGGTGGAAACATCTCCATCAAATTTCAAATCAAATCAATCCCCATGGCTGATAGGAAGGAAAAATTATTACTATGTGGATATAAATCACAGTTGTGATTTGCTGCAAAAGAGATTGATTTATTGATTTGAACATTTAAATAAGTCTCGACTGTATGTAGTAGTTGACACACTGATGCATCTTTACGTGCATGTTAAACGGAGATCAATCTTTAACTTATCCACTCTGCAAACGCTCCCACAATTTTTACTTCATGTTCACATTTTCATTCCACTGCTAGCGGTTTTGTTTTTTGGTTTTGGTTAATGATGTTGTTTTCTTTAATTGCTTTACGTTACACTTCCTCTTTCCTAATGTTTATTGGGATTCTATTAATCGTTTGGTTTCTTCACCTTGCAAACTCAAATGTTCATCAAATTCCTCTCTCATTATTCCCTTGAAAAATTGCTCATCAAATTTCTAAGAAACAAGTTTCTTGCTTACCTTGGCTCACTTGTGCCTTCACCATTTTTACTCGGAACATTATTCCACCAGGTGAAGTGGGAGTGGCAAGTTCAATTTGGAGCTGAAGACTTGAAAAGCTGGGGAAGCTTAGCGTAGGACAAGGAAAGCAGTAGACATTATAAATATGGATTCATTGAGCAATAGCTCAGGCTCAGTTGCTAGCGGGCTCCCCGCTTCAATATACTAATGCAACAGATCCACAGGCAGCAAACGAAAAGATTTATGCTATAGACAAAAGAACCTGCAGCAGCCACTGCTGTCTTTCTTTGCATAAACTTACACCACAAACAAAACAAAAAGACTACTAAAAACCAATAATATTAATTCAAAGACTTCGTCATAGACATACCAAAAAATAAGAACCCCATTTCACCTCACCTTCAGCAACCACAACCAATAGCTCTGTACATAAATTACAAGGATCACGAACTCCTATCACTCTCTCAACGCAACTTTAAACAAGAGCTGAATCCCTCCACAAACATGTAATCCCACCCATGAGTGTTCATTATTTCCCTAGATTGGTGTATTGTAAAAGGTCAGCAAACAGTAAGCAAGGTAGATTGTTCATATGTGGATGTCCCATACTCAAAGGACCCAGCAAACTGAAAAAGCAACCCATCCAATAATTTTTGGAAATAATTCTCCAAGATGAAAACCAATCACATCCAGAAGATGGGGGACCATTTATGGCCCTCAAAATTCAAGGTTCGCTGTGAGGCTTAGTAACACTTGATCAGCTGGAAATTAAGCTTGTGTTTGCCTTTGGTGTTAGCTCAAGGAAGAGCGATTAAAGAAGAGCTTTATTGAGTTTCATCGTGAGTCTGCTGTCTTTTTATTTTCAAGTGCTGATCCCTCTTTGAGAGCTGCTTGAGCCTCGCTTTCCCTTCCCGATGCAAAAAGAGCTGCTGCCTGTAAATAGGATGCAATATGCCAAATGGGGGATATTACTTGGGCTTGCACTGCATCATTAAGGGCTTCTTGTGGCATTTCATTCATGAGATAAGATAGACTTCTGCGTGCATACACAGTAGGAGAAACCATGGTTCCAACCTCAATGAACTGCAAATTCAATGAATGTCAGGCTATTTTCAATTTTCTCATAATATATGTAAACTACTTCTGTAACTTATATAAATGTAGATAATCCCTAATTTTGTCTACAACCAACCACAAGGAAAGCACTCGAGAAAATCACAACCAACAATCTAACCTGGGAGTAGCATTCAATGGCAGCTCTAAAATCTTTATGCCGGAAGGCAATGTCACCCTTTTTCTTGGAATTTAATGTTTCCTGCATCTGATTGGTCCACATCTGGAACGAGAGCTACAAGATAAGAAAACAGCAGTCAGTGAAATAAATACTCAACCTGTCTGACATAATATAGAAAAGAAGATGCAACTATAAGATGAATGTGTTCGACGGATTAAATCATTAGAAAGCCCAGGTGACTATGTCAAAATCAATTAGTTAAAGTTAACCCTTTAAAATGTCAGAAACAAACCTCAGTGGCCGCGCCCTCATCATCTTTATATCCAATCTTTTCTATGATCTCATGTATGGCAGTCAAATCCATTCTTAAGCAAGCCTCACCAAGAGGTGACAGTGATAAAGGTGCAGCACCATCTGGTATACCCATCAGTACATGAGAAGGAACCTGCAGAACAAATGACTTAAAATCAGTTAATCTCATTCCCACTAGTGGATTAGAATTGTTTGATCCTTGGTAATTTATACTGGCTCTAAGAGTATACATAGATTTCCATGCATGGTAGAAAAGTTTCAGAATGCATGAGCCATGAGCTTAAAAGGGAAATAACACTTTCAGTTACTTGAGAATCAATAGATAACCAACCTCAGTATCCTTCTGAAGTGGAATCAAAGCAGCAACTAATGACTTTGGATTTGGTCGCTCACGAGGCTCGTACTGCAAGCATCGAGAGGCTAATCGTACCAATTCAGTCCCATCATCATTTGTAAATTGGCCTTCCAAGCAAGAATCAGTAAGCATCTGAATATTCCTGTCCCTTATCAAGTCCAATGCCTGAAATACATGGTGCAACTTCATTAATCACACTAGTTGTATTCATATCATAAAATTCAGATAAATAGCTCGCATGAAAAAGAAATGAGATGATATTGCCACTTGAAACTATACTTGGTCAGGTTCCTATCAGAAGCAACTTCCAAGACATTCAATCGTATAGGCTAGTGTCAAAAAGTTGAGTTGATTTTGAATTTTTATAAACTTAAAAATTATGCATTGTTCAAGCAAAATTCAAACACCATACCATCGTTCAACATGCCAAGTAGGAAAATATGTTAGAGATATAGAGATGAGAGCTGGGTTAACAGTTTTATGCTAAAATTTTACAATTTGGAAATCATATTATATTCAAAATAAAAATGTTCCTCCTTGGAGTACGAGGCTTTGCACCAAAATTCGTGCTTCTAAAAGTCAGAAGAAGTGCAGTTAACAGATACTTAAACATTGTTCAGTCAAATTGATCCTATCAAGGAGAAAATTTACATGACTGGGAGGAATATGTTTTCCACTGAGGAGATCAAGCAAAAGGGTACCGAAGCTATACATTACACTTTCTGGTGTTACTCTCCCTGCATATAGAATGAAATATGGGGTGTTACTCTGGAACAAGACAATCAATGATATTTATTACATCTATAGAATAAATGTGACACAACTGAATAAGCAAAATCAAAATAAAAACTTGAATGGTAAATGATAATGTGATACAACTGTAACTCAGGAATCAGGATTCAACTGCCAATGCCATAATAACTCCATGCGTCCAATAGCTATCAATGGACCGCAAAGGTGAAGTCTGCATGCCCATAAAACTTGATCTGGTTACCTGTTCTCAGATACTCAGGAGGAGTAAATGCCAAGTTTGTGCTATAACTTTTTCCATCTCTGCTGTTCTTCATCAGACCAAAGCATGAAAGGCGAGGATTGCCTTCCTGAGGAAATAGAAAGATACAAAGATAGTGATCTATAAGTTAACTACAAAAAGGAAGGATGGCATTTTAATTGATAATGCCTACTTACATCATCAAAAACAATTCTATAGGCATTCAGATCATGATACAGAGCACGCCCATTATTAGTACAATATTCTAGAGCTTGTGCAAGATGTAAAGCCACCCTAAGTCGCATTGCCCATTTCATTGGTTGTGTTTCCCCTAAACAAGCCAGGAGTCAGACATTAAGAAGCAGTAAAAGTAATAGAATTGAAGTGCAAGATGTACCACAAAAATCTAAAGTAAGAAAATTCCTTGGTTGCAGAACTTAATGATCCAAGTGTGCTGTATTCGCAATATGATATACTATAGAGTGAAATCACCAAAATTTCATATTCAATGGGAGACAAATTTAGGTTTAAAGGGAGGAAAAGTAATTGCATACCAATTAGAAAAGTAAAATACCCAAAATTCATATGCGATTGACAGAATCTAGATTACTGTTCAATTATGAAGTATGTTAGTTTTGAACCCTCAATAATACTGAGCATATGTTATAGCTCCAGACCCCCCAAAAAAAAACTTACAGTGAAACAAGTGTTTTGCTAATGTATCATTGGGCATAAATTCTGCAACAAGTAGCCTCTCATCTCCTTCACAGCAACAACCAAGTAAGTTTGCCAGCCTATGGTTCCGAAGCTGGCCAACAGCTCTTGCTTCTTCCTAAAGTTATAGAATGTCATAGTCAAGGACCTAATTCATATACAAATAACTACAAGATTACCATATTAGTGATCATATGTATAAAGTGCACTGGAGAAAATATAGCTGCTACAGCATGGAATTTGTGAAAATAGGGAATGATATACTTCACTTACCAAAAACTGTCTGGCATCAGGCCAAGCAGATCTATTAAATCGTTTTACGGCTATCCTCCTCTGATTGTCAAACTTACCCTTATAAACCACATTTGGAGCCTTCTCCCCATGTTCAGAAACTATATTCTCTACAGCAAATCCAGATGTTGCCATCTTGAGCGTCTCAATGGTGTATTCACGGAATGCAGGTAAATCAGCAACTTCGTCATTCTCCTCATTTTCTACCAAGAATAACCAAGCCAGAGATCAAAAAAACATGCTCAAACATAATAACAACAACAACAGCAACAACAATAATAAAACTACACATTGACAGATTTCACTGACCCTCATTTTGGCCCGCGGGAACTGATCCATCAATCTCAGAAGTCCAACAACAGGTGGAGAGCTTCGAACACTCGCAGCCCATCCCAACACCAAAATTTGAAATACAACACTAATTAGTCACAGAGCTTCAAAAGTTATAAAATCTTATCCAGCTCATTCACGTCATCCAGGTTCACAGGTAATCCTTTTTCCCAAATTGTGCAATGAATATCTCAAAACTTCAATCTTTGCCGAGATCGATGTAGAATAGTGGGAAAACTTTGTCCCATAATCCTTTCTGGGACAAAACCCAGTTAAGCTGTAAAAAAAAATCCAATTGGAATCAAACTTCTAGAACAAAACAAAAGCCACAGAAACAGCTGAAGCAATAAGAATCTAATTAAGTCACATCACTAGCCGCCTAACAAAAATAAATCCCCGAATCACCTACTCCTTGACACAACGACGTGTCTTCAGTCAAGTATGTAATTTCATGAATACAAAAAAAAAATGGCGAAAATTCCTTCTCAGCAAGGAAACAAACCAAAAACAACCTAGAATCCAATATACCTCCTATCGAGCAACTCCCTTCAAGTCAACTCACAGGAGCATCCAAGTCAAACAAATTTCAGCTCTCTGCAGCAGCTTCAAGTGATTTACTGAATCAAAAGAGAAGAGAAGAGTTGAAATCCTGACTATAGAGCAAAGCAGCAGCTGGATTCGGTTGAAAACGAAATGAAAAGGAAAAGGGTATAAGATACATGTAATAAAGGATTCAGAAAATGTTTGGATTGGGGCAAAATTTTTTTGGGTTTTGAAGCAATGGAAGAGGTATTAAAAGTGGGGTTTGGAGTGTAAATCTGAGATCAGTTTAGAAAAAGAGAATATTTGAGATTTGGACAAAAATAATTGAAAGACAAGATATGAAACTATAAAAAAAGAGAGAAGGAAGAGGCTGCTATGGCTATGGCTACGGCCAGACCTTAATCCTTGCGAGTTTATTCATATTGAGCAAAATCAGCAGCTTTCGCGACGCAGATTGAGCTTGTGTTTTGGTGGTCTCTCTCAAATTTTCTCTTTTTTATTATTATTATTATTTTCATAATTCCACCGACATGACCATTCAACCAATTAAATTAATTAACATAATATATTTGTAATAAAATGTATTATTATCATTATTAAATATACATTAAAAATATAGTTATTTATTTTT
>CAOGCB010141595.1:0-10298 GCA_948266635.1 Cnidoscolus chayamansa
TATTTCTACACCAAACCAGTAAAATTTTGATGCGTGTTCTAGCGTCGTTGCATGTGTAGTGTTTATGTGGAATGTTCTTTTATACAAGTGGCCTGTTCCAAGAGTTGATTCAATACTTGCAAATTTCTTTCCATGTGCATACGAGAATTTCTCATTAACAACTGTAACTGTGGTCTTGCTATTCGCTGCTTGTGAGACTGCACCTTATATGGAAAGATATTCAAATTAAGATTTTCAAATTAAGATTTTCTAGGAGAGTTTTGTATTATATCTGTTCGCATGTATTGTAAGGGCACGTGTGATATAGTTTACTTTATAGGAATGCTTATGCTGCTAGTTAACTGAATTATTGAATTTTGATTTTGGTAGTGAAGCATAGGCTTTTCTTGTACCTTGCCTCCTGTTGTGAATATCCAACATGCTTGTAGCATATATTGGAATAAAACAGGAGGAGGTCGATTAAGTTAGTCTTGGTCATGTCCAATATCGCATCAAATACTCTTATCATGTATAAGTTAGTAGGAGGAAGTTGAGATCCATAGTGGCATGGAAGGAAGTGGTATCAGAATATTTCTTAGTTTTGTATTTTGATGCGGACTTGGATTCTAGTACAGTTGACAGCTGAATGGCAAAAAAGAGTTCGTATTGCGGACTCTAACAAGTTGGGATTAAAGCTTAGTTGTTATTTTTATTTATTTATTTATTTTTTTGGGTGGGTGGTGGTTGATTGGTTGTGGGTTAGTAGATCTAATAACAGTAGGTAAACTAATTCTTATTTACTATGATGCAAAGCATAGATCCATAGATGATATTAGTTTGATGTCAGACTTAGCCAGTTCTTTTTAAAAGCATTAGTCATGCCTGAGAACTTTAACTTCAATGTTCTAGTGTTTTTGAGGCTGTCCGTGTTAGGTTGGCCCTTGGTCAATTAAGCTTTCACCCTCCAATTCTTCAAGTGAGGATATCTTAAGCTGGCATTATTTTAACTTGTCTCTTCTCCTTATTTCACAAGGGTCCGAGGCAGAATACAAAAATAATGTCTGTCTGGTGCTCTGCTAGTGGTGTTTAAGATTCAGCCTTGTGGGGATCTCTTCAGCTGCTGTTGGACTTTGATGAGCATGGGAACTAGACCAAAATAATTTGTATGATTGGTTTTTAGCTGAAAGGGCATGTAGTTGGGAAATTTATGACATATAAGCAGATGAACATTCTGGCCATTTTTATGCCTTCTTTTAGAAGTTTTGAATGTTGAGTGGATAGAAGGCCCATGGGTCCCAACTCACAAAAAAATGTTATATGTTTTGTTTTCATTTGTCAGATTATTTAACTGTGTTATATGAAGTATTGATAATATTTATTGTGAAAATATTTTTTGTTACTTTAATCCAAATGTAGCCTTGCTGCTAAAGCATGAATTATATTCCCAGGTCCGCTAACAGTTGTAAATTGACTACTACCAACAGGAAAGGCTGGAAAGGAGACGCCAAATGCCCTATCATATGCACATAAATCTTGAGCTTCTGGAGGCGGTCCATCTCATTTGTGCCATGCTGTTGGAGGTTCCCAACATGGCAGCCAACACTCATGATGCTAAGCGCAAAGTCATTAGCAAGACATTTAGGCGGTTGCTTGAGGTGAGTGAGAGGCAAACTTTCACAGGCCCTCCTGAAAATGTCAGGGATCATGTGATGGCTGCCACTCGAGCTCTTAGCAAGGGAGATTTCCAGAAGGCCTTTGATGTTATCAAGTGTCTTGATGTTTGGAGGCTTCTCAGGAACAAAGACAGTGTCCTGGAGATGCTTAAGGCCAAGATTAAGGAAGAAGCTCTGAGGACATACCTTTTTACTTACTCATCCTCATATGGATCGCATAGTTTGGACCAACTCACCAAAATGTTTGATCTCTCTGAACCCCAGACTCACAGCATTGTTAGCAAGATGATGATCAACGAGGAGCTTTATGCAAGTTGGGACCAGCCAACACAGTGCATTGTCTTTCATGATGTTGAGCACACAAGGCTGCAGGCTCTGGCATTCCAGTTAACAGAGAAGCTATCAGTTCTTGCTGAAAGTAATGAAAGGGCGATAGAGGCAAGGATTGGTGGTGGTGGTTTGGATTTGCCTCTGAGGCGGAAAGATAACCAGGATTATGCTAGCATGGCTGCTAGTGGTGGCAGGTGGCAGGACAATTTGTCTTCCACTCAGGGGAGGCAAGGCTCAGGGCGTTCAGGTTATAATGTTGGTGGTGGGAGACCACCAGCACTGGGTCAAGGTTCTGGTAGTGGTTATTCAAGAGGGACACGTGCAGGTGGATATTCTGGAGGTTCACGATATCAAGATGCTGCATACAGCGGGTCTGGAAGAACTTCAGTGAGGGGATCTCAATTGGATGGTTCTAACCGCATGGTTAGTCTCAACAGGGGGGTTCGAGTTTAAGGATAACATAAGAGAGTGCTGAAATCAGAGAAAGCTACTAATTTTCGTTAAACCAACAATAATAGTTTCTGTTGGTTCCAGGGTTTAGTTTTGTTGTTTATTTTTAATTTCATCTCTATTTATTAAGCGGAATTCAAACATCAAAACTAGACTGCAAGTTTTTTTTTTAATTGGCTAAGGGAGCATGTAATAATCTATTTTGGTTACAATGATCTATTCCTTTTTTGAAATTTCAAATGCTTGCTTTGCCCATGCATAAAAAAAAGGCTCCTTTTGGGTGTGAAGGAAAGTACGTTTTAACCCTTTGCATATTTCAGATGGTTATTGGTTGGTATCTTTTTGGGAGAAGTTGACAGTGTGACTTTTTTTTTTTTTTGGTTTTTGAAGATCAGTACGATGTTACCATGTGTATTGTGCTCATAGATTGAGCCGGAGGCCATTGCATCAAATGACTTTATTCCAAAGGAGCTGAGCTCTGCTTTCTAGTTCGTTCACTCCTCTTTTTTTCACCATCCCTATCAGTCAATGAACGATGGGGAGGTGGTGTTCTTAAGAATTTTCAATCAACAGTAGGGATATTTATAGAGTGGTTGCATTTGAGTAAGATCGTTCTTTGCCTTTACTGTCCATATTATAGTTTTGGTTCAAATGCCTGTGGTAAGCAGTTCGAAGAGAGAGAAAATACAGTTGACGATGTGACAGACAGCAGCTCCTCTTTTGGTGCATAGGGAAAGAGAAAAAATCAAGAACAACGAAGAAGTATAATCACATTCTATCAAAAAAAAAAAAAGAAAAACGAAATATAACCAGGGACATAGACAACATATTTGACGAGAAACAAGCCATGCAGAAGATCAGACGGGGGAGAACTGGAGACCTTAGCAATTGAGTTTGCGCTTGCCTGCTTCTGTTAATCCAAGATCCCATCCCACTGAGGAAGTTTTTGAATTGCTCCAGAATAATGCCTTCATATTTTTCATTTCCTCTCATCCTGAAAGCCAGGCAAACAACATAGAGAATAAAACTAACTCAATTTGGTTTACTCTTAGCAGCTTTCATCCTGCAACAAGGACAAAAACAAAAACTGAGCCTCCTGAAATAACATTGACGGTTATTGAAGGCTAAAGCCGTAGATGGTGCTTGGTATTTAAATTGCACTCGATATTAATTGGATCTATTGTCAGACCATCCATACTACTGTATAAATTTTGTATATTTTGTTTATCCATTTGACAATTGGGATCACCCAGGTCTGATGTTAACTGATGCCAGAAAGCGCATTGCTCCATAGTAACAAATACAAGAATATTGTATCGTCATTCATCTGATAATATTGTATGATTTAGAAAAAAAAAATTCACTGTCAAAAAGAATTTTATAAAAACAAGGGTATTAAAAGAAACCAAGAAAACCCAACTTCTTAAGACAGAACATGGTCTGGAGGAACCAGTGTGAGCACCTAAGAAGTTGAATGATTGAGCTTCCTGCGGGATAACATTTCTAACATTTTACCACTAGCTTCTGCCGAGAAAATTCAACCTACTTATGTTGAAATTTAGCTTTTAGCTTCATCTGAAGCATGAGCTGTTAAATTTGGAGCCTCAGTAGACTCTTCAGCAACCGTGTTTGCGGTGTCGGTGGATTTTTCAGTGGCATCATTTCCAGCCTCAGATGATTCTTCAATTGCCTTGTTTAAAGTCTCCGTGGATATGTCAGTAACAGCAATTGTAGCCTCGCTGGAATTATTAGTAACGATATTTTCAGCCTCAGTGGACTCTTCTCCAACCTTGTTTATGGTGTTGCTCGATTTCTCAACAGCAACATTTCCAGCCTCAGATGATTCTTCAACCGATGCATTCACAGCCTCAGAAGATTCGTCAGTAATGTTATTCGCAACCTCACTGGACTCTTCACCAACCTTCTTTGTTGTGTTGGTCAATGTCTCAGCACCACCATTTCCAGCCTCAGATGATTCTTCAATTGCCTTGTTTATAGCATCCATGGGCTTTTCAGTAATCTTTGCAGCCTCAGTGGATCTCTCTATAATGTGATTTGCAGACTCAGTGGACTCTTCACCAACCTTGTTTGTGGCGTTGATTGATTTTTCAACACCTACGTTCTCAGATGGGTCTTCAATTGCCTTGTTTATAGCCTCAGTGGATTTGTCAGTAATATCGTTTGCAGCCTCTGTGGGGTCTTCACTAACCTTATTGACGGTACTAACTTTTAGTGGCCCTAGCTTTGCATCAAGATCCCTGACTCTAAGGGTAAGAGATCTTGCGTCTCTAGCTGCTTCTAGCTGACTAGAAGATGACTGTCATAAAAAAAAACGAATGTTTCATCTCTGTGAGGAATTATGAATCATTTTATTTACCAGCATGTAATCAGGAAATAATGAACATGCGCTAGTGCAAACCACTGATTCCGTATAGAAATGTCAAAAATGATGAACCCATCTACCAAAAAGGCATTCCAAAATGTGTAAGAATTGTTTTTGTTAGGTTCTTGCTGGTCTACAAGCACTTCTAGTCCTACAGTAGGAATAGAGTTGATTAACATTTACGGCTTAAATGTATATAATCGAAATATGACTCACCTGCACTATCTGATCCACCCTTTCTTTTAGATCCTCCTCAGTAGCCCCCTTGTGAATGTTTTTAAGAGCATATACCAGGTGAAGATGGAGGTCATCTAAGCAATGTTGCCTAATCATGGACCGAGGCACAGTGGATTGACAACCCACGGCATAGAAAGGACAATTCACAAGCTTCATTGGACAGACGGTTATACAATGTCGATCCATTTCACGTCTCATAATGCTATCTGAGCACTTCTGTTCACATGGGATTATTTTGAAAGGACAAACTGAATCATGACCCTCCATTTGGCTCGCACAAACGACAACTGTACACCCTTCATTGTTGCAGTTCATGGACCTAAAGTCACAGTTTACAACATGCTCAGCTAGCTCTTCAGCTGTGTTGAATTTCTTGTCACAGTGAAACGTGTTTTTGAAGTCAACATTCTTAAGCAAAGTCTGGGCAATTGCTTCTCTCCTATCTGTCAGCCAAAACCCATTTTCTTCCATCTCCTGTACGAAATCATCTATCTTGTCTTCTCTCTTTTCACTTAGTACCCATCCTGAAACTCGACTAAAGAAATTTCTCTTTGAACTCGCAAAATCATCAACAAAATCAGAAATGATATCATAAGGATGGTCAGAAACCTCTGTACTTGTACCATCTTCCAAGATAACAGTTTCAGCAACAAAACTTTCACTTCGTTGGGTGAGATAGTCAATCATTTCTTTTCTCAAATCAACAGCGACTGAAGCAGGGGACCTGAATATACCGCCTGTTGTGTTGTCGACACAAGCTGCTGCTAATCCAGGGAGGAACACTAGGGAAATTTTGTGAACTGTTTCTATGTCATAATGGTCACAGTGAAATGCAGGGCATCCTTCTTTTCCATCTTCAATTGTCTCTTTCTCTGGAACAAGCTCAACATTGGCTGTGGGAAGATCCATGCTGAAAGAAACCTGAAGTTTGTTCTTGCCACAGTTAATTCTTGGCGACCAATTAAAGCGAATAAAACTTGTAAAGCATATACAAATCAGCACCAAGTGAATGCAAATTGATTAGGAAAGAGGAATATCTTAATTCCAAGCTACCAGAAACTTTACTAAACTAAGAATGTGGTGAGTGTCCAAATCTTGGATGTTGATCTGTTATTTGAGAGATTTCTCTGTGGCCGTTCCTTTCCCCCGTTATGTAAATAAATAGTGCAGAAACAAAACAACATCTAGAGTTGCATTACATTTCCGCATTAAAAAGAATTAAAACTATATGTTAACATTTAATCCTTTGAAAGTCAGCATTTGCATTTAAGAGATGCAATTTGCTTTGCAGTTTGCATCATATCCTCACTCTGTCATTTCATACTTCTAAATGTGTAAATAACTTAATGGGGAAAGGACTAACCAGTTTGAAACAAGATAGTGTAAAAAACTTGAAATAAGAAAAAGGGAGAGAGGCTTATATTGTTGAAAAAGACACCAAATCCAAAGTTCCTTCTATCATCTTCACATTGGGTGCCAGGCTATTTTTTGCTATTACATAATCTTTCCCACAGTCGCTTCTCATCAATCATCATGATAAATCACTTAATCGATACCATGTCTCCAATCTCTCCTACATATTCTACAAGGAATCGAAAAAGAATGAGATACCGACATTTCACCAATCAACAGTTGTTTGAATTCTAAAATAGGCCTTCTGTAATTTCCTTTTATCCCAATCAGCATTTATGGCCCAATTTCAATCCATACGCAAAATTTCAGTTCTGGTATTGCTGGATCTATCCTAATCTTCTTTCACATCTTCTGATGCATTGAAAAACTATTCAAAACACAAAAGGAAATGCAATCCTTCTAAAAAAAATTTTAAAAAAGGATCAGGGAAGATAAAGCCTGGAGAATTTACCTGGAAAAATGGCTTAGAGATCTGAAAAAATGAGAAACCCACCGATTGGATTGATCAATATGATTCAAACGTCAAACAGAAAGAGATCAAGAGCAAGTTTAGGCGTCATTTCCCATCTCTTTGCTTTGGCCGGGAGAGAGAGAGAGAGAGAGAGAGAGAGAGCTTACAGGATTTAGATATGGCCTATGCGTTCATTCTTTTTTGTATCGTTTGAATATGTCAACAGCTTTAACGGTCTTACTCTTTGACCTCATTGTTTGTGATTTTACTATTTTACCCCCATTTTGATTTGTAAAGCAACAAAGCTCCATTTTTAAATAGGCTAATACGCCGTCGGTTCATCTCTCCTCGCTGGCTCTCTCTCTCTCTTAAATCTGGCCTGCAGCGGCGGGCCTCTTTCCGGCAATTCAACTACGCGCAAACAACGTCGTCTTATTATTTTATCGGCGAAGGTGGAAACGGTGAGAATCTGTGATGGCTACAGCTACATACCCACCACCACCGCCCTATTACAGATTATACAAAGATTACTTGCAAAACCCTAAGTCTGCTCCTGAGCCTCCTCCTCCGATCGAAGGGACCTACGTATGTTTTGGTGGAAGTTACACTGTAAGATCCCTCACCTCTAAATCATACGCATATCTAGAAATTGTGTTTTCCGCGGTTGTTCTCTGTTCTGATTATTGGATTTTTTTATTTTTTTTTTTTGTTCTCCTTTTAGACTGATTATGTCCTTCCAAGCCTGGAAGAGCAAGGAGTCCGTCGGCTTTACCCCAAGGGACCCAATGTTGGTATGTCCACTCTAATTTTCTTTGAGTTTTAGAATTTGGGAAAGTATTAAGTAGTGGCGTTGATTGATTAAGGATTATCGACAGCTAATTGGTTACTTCTGAATTGGGTCCTTCAATTTGTTATATACCTTTTGTTTTTCTCTCGTACTACTATCAGATTAAACTATTGTTCTATTGGTTTTGTTCTTTTTCTTGAAAATTTTGTTACTGGATGTGGCATGAAGCTGCTGTGTGATAGCTGGTGTTATATTTTTTAGATTTCAAGAAAGAGTTGAGATCTCTTAACAGAGAGTTGCAGTTGCACTTGTTGGAGCTTGCTGATGTTCTTATTGAGAGACCGTCACAATATGCTAGGAGAGTTGAAGATATATCCCTGATATTTAAGAATTTGCATCACCTTCTCAATTCATTGAGACCCCATCAGGTATAAATATTATTTTAGCTTTTGGACATCCCTGGTTTCTGGTGTACGCTTGAGGGTTCAATTTCAGTATGTGCTGCTTTTTTCAACCCAATTTCCTCCAGGCTCGAGCCACATTGATTCATATTCTTGAGCTTCAGATACAACGCCGTAATCAAGCAGTGGAAGATATTAAGAGGTATCTTCCAAATCTTATGAAACAGGTTTCCTTATTTCTAAAGCATCTCGACTGATTTTTATTCGTTTTTTTATTATTTTTTATTCTAAGATGGGTTATGGAATTTGTCCCGAGTGAAATTCTTCTATAATTCGTAATTTTGTGGATAATATTGCAGTTAGTCCAGAGAGCGACCACTTAACTATTCTGATTTCACTAGTAATTCCATGATTGTTGTGATAAGTGCATTTTGCTTACTAAAATTTGTAGTTGTTGGCATAAAAATCTTAGCCTAAACTTGTATGTGAACATGAGTGCATGGCCTGCATGTGCAGCTTTTTCTTATTTATAGGCTATAGCTTCACAAGTTTAGCCAAGCAGGCTCCTTCAACTCATCAGACTCTCATTACAGTTGACCAGTTCCTTAACATCTCTTGGAGAGAGCTGAGTCCACCTGTTGACCCATAAGAAATTGTTAGATAGCAGGATATATTTTATGTTAGACCTCAATGATCAAGCTTTAGTAAATTAACTACCTGGAATGGCTTTTTTTTTTAACATGACCATGAGATGAGGCTGAGCAATTACCATTGCTCTAGTTCATTTACAAGCAGATTTGGTATAATGTGTTTTGTAGATCTTATGAACAATTTTCACATGACTTTTCTATTTTCTTGCACATTGGGTAGAAGGAAATTCATATATAGTTTGGAATTCCAAAGTCAGTCTGTTTTGGAGAGTGGATTATGGGTTTGCTGGTTTAATTTTGGAGGCATCTCTTTAGTAAATAGCTTAGCTTCCCTCATTTTCTTTTAAGCTATAGTGAATTAGTATCATCGTCTTACTAAAGTTGTCTTTTACTATGGCTAGTGAGGCATAAATCCTTGGAGTAAATTGGTTGGGTGTGCCAGATTTTGTTGGATCATTGTTGAGTAGGCTGGATCTTTTGGAGAGTGGATTATGGGTTTGCTGGTTTAATTTAGGAGGCATCCCTTGAGTAAATAGCTTAGTTTCCTTCATTTTCTTTTCAGCTATAGTGAATTAGTATCATCGTCTGGCTAAAGTTGTCCTTTACTATGGCAAGTGAGGCATAAATCATTGGAGTAAATTGGTTGGGTGTGCCAGATTTTGTTGTATCATTGTTGAGTGGCTCTATGTGCACAAGATTTTTTTTGCCTCTGACAGATTAAAATTTATGGGAAGCAGGTAAAAGCTATAATTGGTTTGGTGATCTTTGTTCTCCTGTAATTCATTGCCAAGTGAATCTTCTTTTAGTATTTTCACTAAGGTGGTTTTGGGAAATCCCTGGAATGAAAGTGCATCTCAGTTCCTTTTCTTTTCCAGGAACCAGAACTTGAATTGAAGCATTTGGTTCTCCAGTTCTTGGTTTTGGTTTTCTGGTTCTTAGGGTTTTTTTTTTATTAGACATAAAAACCACACAGTTTTAAGTTGAATCACTTATTTTAAGTCTTCAATTAAAATTAAATTTTTCTACACAAAACTTACATCTTCAAAACCTCTTGAACTTTCACAATGCTGTATTCTTATCAGTTGGCAAGTGTTTATGTTGTGTTTGTAGGTAGGATGAACAATGTTCTAACCTAATGTGATATATTAATAGTTTAAATTATAAATAATGCTTCCTTTCCAATTGTGTAGGAGGAGAGAAGAAGCCCAGAAACTTCTGAAGGAGGCTCTTGGAACTTTGGATGGCCAGTAGGGCATAAATTGTTGGCTGAGTTTTAAGAATGGATTGGCAGATGCTGTTGGGTGCTGCAGATGGTATTGGCATGTGATTGTGGAGAGTTTCAGGAAGTGTATAATTACGGTTTAGTGCCTATAAAGATGCGAAAGTTTTCAGGGCTTGAGTTGGGTTGAGTTTGGGTAGAATGGAGTAGATTGCAGTTTCAGTTAGAAGAGGGTTATTACACTTGACAGTTTTCATTGCTGCATTTGCATTTTATGTAATATGAAAATCTTGAATGTTTAGATTCTGAAGTTTTGTCATGTATT
>CAOGCB010141620.1:0-11790 GCA_948266635.1 Cnidoscolus chayamansa
TGAGACATCTAAATGGTTGGCATAAACATATTTAGACACTTTTAGAATGGATTCAGATTGGAGTTTGACCGGTTTGATTCAAAGAGTTAAGGAGGATTGGAGTTTTAGTATCAATATGATGAAAGCTTATAGGGCCAAACAATGGGCAATGATCAGTATTTATGGGATCATAAAGAACAATTTGAAAAACTGTATGACTATAGGGAAGAGATTCTCAGGACCAATCCGGGGACTGCATTTGAGTTTTTTTTTCTGACAGAAGGGCTTTTGAAGGACTTTATATTTGTTTGGGGCCACTAAAAAATACATTTAATGTTGGTTGCAGGAATATGATTTGTTTAGATGAATATTGGCTTAAAAGCACATATGGTGGCTAATTATTATCTGCAGTTGCAATTGATTCAATGATCCTATATTTCCATTACATATGCAGTTGTTAGAATAGAAAATGGAAAGACATGGAAATGGTTCCTTGAGCATCTAAAAGAGGATTTGCAAATACATAATAGTCATAGTTTGACCTTCATGTCAGACAGACAAAAGGTATTTAAATTAATTTATATATTTGAGTTGTTAACTTTCACAATATATTAAATTATATTTATTATTTTTTATGTTTTATCTTTTTATTGTAATATTAATGTACTGTATGGATGAATTACAGGATTTAGTTGGAGCTGTGGAAGAGTTGTTCCCTAACTCATAGCATAGATTTTATGTTAGACATTTATACAACAACTTTACGGCGAAATTTAAAGGTAAGGAATTGAAAGATCTGTTGTGGAATGTTGCTAGGTCTTCATATACAGCAAAATTAAATTTGTGGTTAGAAAAAATTTCTAAAAAAAATATGGAAGCAAGAGAATGGATTAATGAGAGGCCATATGAGCATTGGAGTAGAGCTTATTTTAGAACTGAAGCCTTATGTGACATGTTTACAAATAATCTTTGTGAATATTTCAATATGTATATACTTAATGCTAGGGATAAGCTAATAATTATCATGTTAGAACTTATTATAACCAAATTGATAAAGAGACTCTTTAGAAAAAAATAGGAGATGACAAATTTAATGGGATTTTGTGTCCAAAAATACAAAAAAAGTTGAATGAAATGAATGATGTAGCATGCATGTTTCAATCTCAATTTTCAAGGGGTCCTAATGTTCAAGTGTTTGAATGTGGTGTACAATTTGTGGTTAACCTTACAAGTAGAACATGTAGTTATAGAAGATGGAATATAAATGGTATACCTTGTTCACATACATACTCAGTAATTTATGGCAATAATAAGCAACCTGAGCAATACATGCATGAATGTTATAGAGTTGCTACATATGAGATGGTTTATAATTTTTACATAAACCTAATAAATGAAGAAGAAATGTGGCTCAAAGTTAGCACAACAAATAAACTTCTACCTCCAGAACTTTTAGAGAAAAAAAAGGAAGAAAGAAAAAGACAAGGCGCAAAGATGTAAAAGAAATTAAAAATGCAAAGTTTAAAGGAAAAATGTCAAGAAAATAGACTGTTGCAATAACTTGTAATGTTTGTGGGCAGCAAGGGCACAATAAAAGGTTTCATCAAATTGGTCAGACCACTTCAAACAATATATTTTTTTAAGCTTTAAATGAATAATATTGTGTTTATTTATATTAATAAGTCAAAAAATATTCTTGCAAAGTAAAAAAAGTAAGGGTTCATCATCTTCTAATCCATTTGTATAAAATACTCTAGCATCTCAGGAAGGATCTAGCAATGTAACTGTTAGATGGATGACGAATGTAAGTTTTATATAAATTAACTAAAGTTATTTTTGTATAAGTTTTTTTATTATGATAATGAAACATATTTTGAAATAAATAAATTTATATATAGGTACAAGTTCAAGTATAATAAGTCCAACAACACCAACAACTACTGTATCATCTACTATGAGACAATCATAAATTGTGTGTCTATTGACTTATTATCTATTGAGTGAATGGAAGTTTTTTTATTTCTTATTAAGTTGGTATTATTTGCAGGATCTACAAAAGACTTTTGTATATCTAAAAAGATCAACAATAAGGAAATCTATGGGACAAAAATAAAATATTTTATTTTCTTATTTTGAAAATGAGATCATGAGATAAAATTTTGTTATTTTGGAAGTGGGATAAAAATGTTGATATGTAATTTATAGTATAGTATTTGAAGAGGTCATGTAAATAATATTTTATACTTCATGTCTTGAATATGTAAACTAGTATGTATTTTTTGGAATATGTACATTATGTATAGTGTTTAATGATATTTATATAAAGTACGAATTTATTATTGATTTTGAACTTTGATTCATATTATTCATAAATGCTCAAGATGAATATATTGATTTTGAATGGTTGCTAAACTTTGAGTTTAAATTGATATGATTGTCAACTTTTTTATGGTATCATGTGCAAATTTTTTAATTTATAATGTAGCGTTATTGTCCTTTTAGTTTAATGTTTGTAATAATATGGTCTTTCAACTTTGATTCATTGCAACACTACGGTCATTCAACTTTGTTTCATAATAACACTACGGTCATTTAACTTTAATTCATTGTAACACTAAAGTTCTACAACTTTAATTTATTGTAACACTACGATCCTTCAACTTTTATTCATTTTGTAACATTATTGTTCTTTTGGGATTCACAATTGACACAGTTACACTATTGAATCAAAACACAAGCAAAGTACACAATCTTGAATTTCAATTAAAACATATCATGAAACACAACGAACATCCATAAATATAAATACAACACCATTGTTCAAATATAATACATAGTTTAACTGCAAAATTTATGAATCACAATTATAAAAACAAATAACCACTTTTATGTATTGCATCCTTTCTTTTGTTGAAAATTTTATGCTTCCCTCATTTCTTGCTCCCTCCTTTCTTACTCCATCCTTCTAACTTAATTAAGTAAACCAACAATTACTGCATTTGCTTGCCTTGGAAATACTAGATCAGCCCATTCAAAGAAATTACAACAATGACCTCTATGCATAAACTATCAAGTGAGAATTGAAGCTGCTATTGAAAAAAAAAAGATTTTGACATACTTACACCATATTTATAGCATCCATAAAACCTTTTTCCTGGATGAGTATTTGTCCAAGATGTTGTTAGTTTGTCTTCTTCTCCACATCGACACAATGAGATCCCTTTTAGTAAGAGTCTTCTATGTGACATCTTTTATCTCAAATTTGATACAACTTCTTCGTTTGGCTAGGATTGTTGATTTAAGATTCAAAGCTCCTTTGATTTGCTAAGACTGTTTAGATATGATTTTACGGGTATATACTTCTCACACCATTGGCATTACAAGAGATTTAGACTTCTTCCGAGTCTTTTTCAACTCAAAAGTTGTCTCTTCTTTATGAAAATTTAGATACCCATTTCACATTGATTTCTTTGTTGCGTGATTTCTTTCCTTAAACTAAAAATAAATAAAAACAAAAAAAAAACTCACAATTACGTAGTACTAAATTTTGGAAGAAATAAAAGAGGATGAACCACATGTTGCTCATTTTGGGAGAGATAAAAGAGGAGAGAGATAAATGGAGTAGTCGCTCATTTTGAAAGACAAGAAAAGAAACGAGAGAAAAGATGAGGAAAATCATAAGTCATAAATAATGAGGAAAGAGAAAAGAAAAGAGGAGAAAATATGTGGTATGAGAAAGAAGAGAAAATAGATGAGTCACCTCTCATGTGGACAAGCCGCATTATCTTGTTATTGGAAAACCGGCAGTTGCAGTTAATGATGATTTTTATGTTACAAAATTCAAAATTAAGGGAATTTTTTTTTAATTTTGAAGTTTAAGGACGTGCCGTTACAAAACTCAAAGTTGATGTACCATTTGTGTAATTTACCCTAATTTCTGCCGCAGTATATACATCCTCTCTCTTCTACCATTTTGGTTTTGAATAAATTTCCCCTCGTCTTCTCAGCTAAGAGTCAATGAAGGAGAAGATAACATTTTATTTAAGTCTCCCTCTGTCGTTTTCTGAGTATATGTCTCTGTATTCCCTTCAAATTCAGCTCAAGAAGCTCAAAAACTGATCTGTGTTTCTCTGAATTTACAAAACCAGAATCCCCCTCCTTTTTTTTCCCCTAAAGTTTCAGTATTTTTGTTTTTGTTCAATTCTTTCTTTGAATCGCATCTCTCGAGTGCTAGATGGGTTGTTATAGCAGCAAGGAGAAGTCTTCAAAACCAGAGGCTAATAATGGGTACAGGCCAATAAGCACTGGCAATCTGAGGCATAACCAACAGCAACAGCAACAACCACAGTACCAACAGGCTGTGCAGCATCCAAAAGTCACTGTCCCTCAACCTCAACCTCAAACTCAAGCACAAACCCCGCAAACAAGGACACAACAGCCTCAGGCATCAACCCTCCCTCCAGGAAGAGCAGCACCTACGAATCCTACAACAAGATCAGTTCAAATGCCAGAGACCATTCTGGGGAAACCCTTGGAAGACATTAGGCAGTATTACACTTTAGGGAAAGAACTGGGCAGAGGCCAATTTGGTATTACTTATTTGTGCACAGAGAATTCCACGGGCCGCACTTATGCCTGCAAATCCATACTGAAGAGAAAACTAGTCAATAAGAGTGATAGAGAAGATATCAAGAGAGAGGTTCTGATTATGCAGCACTTATCTGGGCAGCCAAATATTGTGGAGTTCAGGGGTGCCTATGAGGATAAGCAATCTGTTCATGTTGTGATGGAGCTTTGTGCTGGTGGGGAACTTTTTGATCGTATTATTGCTAAAGGGCATTATTCGGAGCGAGATGCTGCTAGGATTTGCAAGGATATTGTGAATGTGGTGCACGCTTGCCATTTTATGGGAGTGATGCATCGTGATCTCAAGCCAGAAAATTTCTTGCTGGCTAGCAAGGATGAGGGAGCAATGTTGGAGGCTACTGATTTTGGACTGTCTGTGTTCATTGAGGAAGGTTAATTCCTTAATCATTAGTTAATATGAGTAGATATTGCTGATGCTTAAATGCGTGATAATGGTTTTGATGCCCGTGAACTGCGCAGGCATTATGATTTCTCCATCCTTAGAATTTGGGCATTATTTTGCATAAACTTGATACAAATATTCAGATTTAATTTTTCAATGGATTCCAGATGATATGATGAAATTAAACATCTTCTGTTATGATGAGTCACTGAGCTAATGGGGAACATCAGTAATTTTAGCATAATCAGGATTTATGAATCCAGTACTTTATTTCTCTTGAAGATGTAAACTCGTTAAGTGTATACCCTTTTTCTGTTTTTTGTAATTATGAAGTCATTCTATTTCGCATGCAATTGTTTTGAGTTTAGTTAATGATGTGGCTCATTCTTGTGGGACCAATTACTGGAAATGGCCTTTCATAATCCCTTTGGACAGGCATGCTTCTTTTCTCAGAGAACAGAATTTTGATTCAGTAATGTATGGTAAGATGAAATCTGCAGAATTTATTATCTTGTTTATTTGCGTTGCATTTTCTACATTTCACTCTTGTGCCGGACTTAATATTCTAAAAACTTTTAGACAATGGAAGTCATGGTGTAACAGCAACAATTATTTTATGTGATGTTAGTCCACAGTACATGATTCATGCCAAATAGGGTATTGGTAGGCAAGTATATGGGTAAGTCAAACTAGGTAGCTTCATTAGCAGGGAAGAGTTTTGGCTATGCCCCTTCGAGAATCTGAGATAGTTGGAAAATATCCATCTATGTTTTTTCGTGTTATACGGTGTTCTGATTCTTTTGAAGTTGGTATTTGTTATCAAGATCAAGTAAGTTAGGAATAAGAATAAAGTTATAATGAGGTTTTTTTGAGAAGTTTGCAGTGTTCTTTTGCTGTTCCTTGGGTCGATTATATGCGCGTTTGTCTGGAGGGAGAATTTCACCTGTAGAATAAGAGCAGGATAGATGGATTTAGAGAAATGTGATGAGTTGTTACAATAATTGAAGTTGTGTTTAGATGTTACATCTCTCAAACCTTCTTTGAGTTGATTATGTATGTAATGCAACCATGTATGCTTATGTTCAATGACCACCTCCCAAATATTTGCAGGGAAAACGTACCGTAATATAGCTGGTAGTGCTTATTATGTTGCTCCTGAAGTATTACGGCGTAGTTATGGAAAGGAAATAGATATCTGGAGTGCTGGAGTTATTTTATATATTCTACTCAGTGGGGTACCTCCATTTTGGGCTGGTAAAGGCAATTTTATTTATTTGTTTATTTTGACAAATATTCTTTATCTTAGGTTTCTTGCTAACCACTTCTAAATGCATATATTGATTAGTGAAACCTTCTCATTTTTATTGCAGAAACTGAAAAAGGAATATTTGATGCTATTCTGGAAGGATATATTGATTTTGAAAGTTCACCTTGGCCATCAATATCTGATAGTGCCAAAGATCTAGTCAGGAGGATGCTGACTCAGGACCCGAAAAAGCGAATCACTTCTGCACAAGTTCTTGGTATGAAACTTTCTATGTTTCTTTTAGAAGCTGGTTAAAACTTTTATCAAGAAGACATTTTATCATTTTTTCCTAGGAAGTCATGATATCTTTGATCAATGAAATTTGTTGGATCTTCTCCTGGAGAAAATTTTTCTAATTGATTTATTAATATGAGCTGCGTTAACATGTATTTACATGTCAGTGTAGTTGTTGCTACTCTTCCTTCGCCTCTCTCTCTCTTGTTAGAGGTGGGCGCCGTCCCCTTATGTGTTCATTTTTCTGGTATACATCAGGCTTTTGTGTTAGATTTACATGCTTCTCGCTAACATATATTACTTTGCACAAGACCATCCATGGATTAAAGATGGAGGTGCAGCATCAGACAAGCCAATAGATAGTGCAGTTCTCTCCAGAATGAAGCAATTCAGGGCAATGAATAAGCTCAAGAAGCTGGCTTTAAAGGTAAAATATATGAAATTATTCAGGTGTCCCCTATTCTTTTAGTAAAAGCTGCTATAGTTCATCCTTAGAAAATTATTTGACGATGCTTAGTTATCCTCTGAATCATTGCTTCTGTAAACCAGACCCATATAGAGACATGCTTGCCCCTTGGAAGTTCTTTACTATCTATATTTTGCTGAGATCCATCAAGAAATACTGTAGCTTATAGAACTAGTTTTAGCAGGGTTTGATGAATGTTTGCCCATATGAGTATGATACAGTTAGGAATGTGAACGGAAACAATGAAAAAAATTAGAATGGATTAAATACATAAAGCTCTAAATGGAACTAAATGACAAAGTAGTTGATGAACTAACAATAATTCATTACAAGGAATTACAGAAGCAGACAATATAACGAAATAGCAGAAACAATCCAATGAATTCTAAAGAAGAATTCTCTTGGCCCAGCACAATGTTGTCACATTAATAGAACCAATTCATCAATTCCTTTTCATTTCTTTTGCCTTTATCCTCTTTTATAGTTTTCCTCCTCTGCTTGACATTCAAGCTATGCTGTACAGCCAGGTGTTCCAGCTTTCACTTAACTTCCTTCGGTGCTTCTCATTTTTAAAATCTTTTCCTAACCTTCCACAACCTCCTATTACTCTTCTAGAACCTTTCAGCTGCTTCACGGGACGTATTCTGGACCCATCATTCTTGAACCTTCTCCTTGTGTATATCCTTTGAGCTTGGCTCTTTATTTATCCAGCAAAACTTTCTTTCTTGATTCTTATCAGCATATATTATCTGCACTGCTAAGTTACTCTCTCTCATCATCATGCAATATATGTTGGTGAATTCTAAATAGATTATGTCATCCTTGTGTTGGCGACTGTGATGGTGAACTGATCAACTCTTTTTCTCCTCCACTCCTTTCAAAATTTTCTACTGCATTTTCTATATTAGAGGCCAAGCAAACCATCTCAAAGATAATGAGTTCATTTTATCACATGCATGGATAGCAAAGCATGACTCAGGGTTTTAAATAATGGCTGTGTGATTACACCTGTTTTCTGGTTTAGCATAATTTTACAGGCCTTTTTTTTGATATTTTAAAAAAGTAGGCCGGGCCTAACTCACCTCCAAAAGTTAACTCATGAGAGAGGATTGCCGAGGCTTTATAACTAGCTTAAATTTTTTCACCTTATGCCCTAGACCGACTGGAGCGTGAAACACAAATAGGAGGTCCAACATCGAATCGAAAGCTCTGATACTATGTTAAGAAAATAGGCTAGGCCTAACTCACCTCCAAAAGTTAGCTTTTGAGGGGAAGATTGCCCAAACTTTATAACTAACATATATTTTTCCTACATAACCGATGTGGGATTCATATTCTCAACATGATAAATATTTGAAAATCACAAGTCAAATAGTCCATTAAGTTTGTTACCCTCTATCACACTTAGTTGCTATGCCGTTAACAAGAAATCTCCCTTTTATCCTAGCAAGCTAAATGCTGGCTGTGATTATTACACTTTGGTCAAGATATCTTGAAACAGGCCTGCAGCAAGCACAACTCTGCTGCGATTTAAATCTTCAATCCCACTGCCTTAGAAATCTCAAGTGCACTCTGTTTCCTATTATGTTGTTGAATATTTTCTCTGCAGTGGTGTCATGGTTGCATCTTAAAATAACAGTATTTCCTGAGTGAAAATTGTGTTTCTTTTCATTTCTTTTTTTTTTAATCGAGTGCCCCTTTGAATTCCATAGGTTATTGCTGAAAATCTCTCTGAAGAAGAAATTAAAGGTCTTAAAGCTATGTTCACTAACATGGACACTGACAAGAGTGGCACAATCACCTATGAAGAGCTGAAGACGGGCTTGGCTCGACTTGGTTCAAGGCTTTCTGAAACTGAAGTTAAACAGCTTATGGAAGCTGTAAGTAACTCGGCCAAATTATTCACATTGCATCTCACACTCAGCTGACAGTCATATTATTCATGTACATGATGCATTTCAGGCTGATGTGGATGGAAATGGAACAATCGACTACATTGAGTTTATCTCTGCTACGATGCATAGATATCGACTGGAAAGAGATGAGCATCTATACAAAGCATTCCAGTACTTTGATAAAGATAGCAGTGGGTGAGTTCTGAGATTTCTGTGTTTAACCTTTTTATGCAGGTTATAGTAGTTGATTTCCAACGTTTGACTAAGATTTAATCTATAACATTTGTCCTTAAAAGCGACTACCCACCTTACCAGAATTGTAATGAAGAAACTTGGACAAATCTATTAACTCTTATGTTTCTGACCTTTTGCACTGTAATCTGGAGGTAACATTTTTGGAGGTTTCATTTGTGCTTTTCTTCCTCATTCACATTTTGTGTAGTAGGACTTCTGGAATCAAATTAGGTCGACATAAATTCCTTGAAAGATAAAGAGTTCTGCATCTTTGTTAATTTTTTTAGGTGAATCAATTCAAGAAACCTTCTCAATTCAAGAAAACTTCATACTCATAAATTCATTGCAGGTATATAACAAGAGATGAATTAGAGTCTGCAATGAAGGAGTATGGTATGGGAGATGAGGCCAGTATTAAGGAAATAATATCTGAGGTGGATACAGATAATGTAAGTGTTCAGTAACTTTTAACTTATGAAACTCTTTTCTGTTACATTGTTCATGCTAATACCTTTCTGATGGATAGGATGGGAGAATCAACTATGAAGAATTCTGCACAATGATGAGAAGTGGACTACAACAACCAGTAAAGCTTTTCTAGTTAGAGGCAGAAGATCTGAATTGCTATTTGTTATTTAATGGATAAGTAGAAGTACCGGAGCAAAGTTACTAGTAGAGGTAAAAAGTATGACAGTCCGGTTGCCACTGTGTGAATTCACAACGGTCAGTTTGAGCACGAGTAGGACTGCTTGGACATGCAGTATAGAATTTGTGCATATCTATTTTCTTGTCTGTTCCATTTTCTAGGTTCTTGTTTTCTCTTCCATTTTAGTCTGATTCTTCGCCATGAATTTTAATCAAATAGTATTTTAATTAAACCTGTGGTGGATGATGAATAAATTAGACTGCTAATTTTCTATGAAGGCATCTTGTTACTGTTTCTTCCAATATTTCTTTACATATCATCCTAATCCTTGTTGTGTAATGAATTTTTTGTTGCGTGAACTTGAGAATGTAAGATGATTTCACTTCTCAAGCTGCAACCTCTGCCAATCTGATCCATTTTATTTAATTAAGGGAGATTTTCCATGCATATCGGAGCTGGCATATCCTTCGCTGTGTAGAACCAACAATGCAGTGCAGAACTTGTTATATCAGGGGGATTTTTCTATTTTCTTGCTTTCCACCGAAGAAACTAACAATGCATTTAGCAACATGTAAAAGAAACAATAGCCATTTCAACACCTTTTTACCATAGAAGCTGGAATGCTGTACTCTTTGCTTGCTAAGGTTATATCTGTGTTCAATTTGTCTGGTCCTTGTGTGGTTAATTGAACTAATGGAGGCTGATGAACTTATAAGTCAAAACCAAGGCTCCTGATCCGTCATACTCAGGCTATTTTGAGATAACTTTTGATCATTTTCTTAGACAATAAACATGGCCTTGAAAGATTTTGGTGGGCTTAAACTTGATTGAACCAGAGAGTTGAGCTTCAGATAAACTATGGAGTTGTAAGTATGCATCATCTCTATATATTTCTTTCTTTATTTATTTGCCCTCATATCAAAGCTACAAATGCCTTGTTGAGCATCATGTGAAGCCAATCAATGATATTGGATATCAAAACCATTTATTCATATATCTTTTTCTCTTTCTGTTTTGGGGAGTAGACAGCCTTTTTAAGCACAATTTACTATGCAAACAAAACGTAATCTAAAGCATATTACCCATTAAATTTCAGAAGGATGTGTACTCATTACAGCTTGCACTTTTTCCAGGGAACCCAAAGATGACAAGTTTAAGGCTGTTAATGAACTCAACTGGGCAGCTTTCACTAATCATTAGACTAATCTGCCCCTGGAAATGAAGTCTGATGTATGATTTATGTGAGGGTAAACTTGTCAATTCAGTGGACACAGACTAAATATAGTATTAGAAGGAAGGTATCCAAGGTTTTAGCTTCATATTCTCCTGACACAAATTGCATTAGAGACAACCATTTGGGTTACCTTTGCACGTGAGGTTGGTTTTTGTATATTGAAGCCCACTAGGTATTATATTATATGCACGTGTGCACACAAGTCCTTTCACTTTATTTTCTTTATTTTTTTTTAATTTTTTCAAATTTTTAAACAAATTGTTGCCTGGGAAAAGGGTGTCAAGGACTCGCTAGTCAAGACAGACAGACAGCAAATATCTATTAATTATCTTTTCATTTTCAGTAATCATAATCATCATGACCCAAATGCCCATTTACCCACTTCAGCTTTTGTTAATTGGGGCACTTACCCTTAATCTATAGGACCCAATATTGCCAAATTTGGTTCTCTACAAATGAGTTGATCCTCTTCAGGAAGGGGCATTATTGTCGTTCAACATGGGTGCCCTTTTAACAAGCATTTGAAGGTGACCACCTGGTTTTAATTGCCCTTCTCATATCAATGCCAATCACAGCTGTGGAAGCCCTACCAGTTGGATAAAGAATTAGGTGAATGCCAAATAGTCCAAGGCAAGGAAGAGACACCAAATTCGATTTGAAGACACTGATTCAGACAATGCCTCAACCATTACTATACTCGTATATTTATTTTTGTTGCTTTTATGTTTGTTACAGCCATGAAAATGGCTACTCAGTTGCAGGGCAAA
>CAOGCB010141843.1:0-21459 GCA_948266635.1 Cnidoscolus chayamansa
GATACATAGATTACAAAACTTCCCTAGTACTCTGTCATTCATATACACAAGCATAAATTTACAGAAGGTATCATGGAAAATATTGTTCAAAGCACTCCTTTAGTTTTTGAAAGGTGACAGGCTTTGAAATAAATGAGTCCATACCGTTTGCATAACATTCTTCTGCACTCTCTGACAATGCATTTGCAGTCATCTGCACTTGGCCAATTAAATTTATCAGTGTACTTAAACAAATATATGGACTAATTAAAAAGCATATCTATTTTTTCATGATAAGTGAACTAGTTCTACGTATGCTTATTTGATTGCAAGGACTTTTTGGAAAAACTAACAGGGAATGAGATAATTTGTGAATTAGAGGAAGCAGAGCAGAAAAAATCTGAATAGCTATAAGGTATAGAAGAACAAACCGCAATTATAGGAGTCCTTCTAGAAGGCATAGAACAATTTGACAAAGGTGCACACAATTCAATCCCAGCCTTAACTGCTGCATCCCAACTTCCAGTTTCTTCAAAGGAACGAATCAGTTTGGTAGCTTGGAGGCCATCCAGAACTGGCATGCAAACATCCTGCAAGTGTAGTATGATAAGACTATCACCAGAACTTCCAGGTAAGTACTCGATTCCAATTAACACATCTTTTTTCAGAACTTCGTATCCTAGTTTTTTCCTGAACTTTTTTCCTCGCTTGTTACAAAACCAAGGTAGTTTGTGTTTGTGCATGTACATATGTCCTCAATTGTGAAAAGTAGCAGAAAGAACTTACAACAAAATAAATTTTAGGAGCCTAGAAATTACCATCAAAATAAGATCATAATAATTGCGCTGAACTGCTTGCACAGCTTCAACTCCATTGTTAACAACATCTATAGAATGGCCTAATTGCTTCATCATTGATAGAGCCACCATTACATTAATCTTGTTGTCTTCAACAAGAAGGATCTTAGGCTGCAATTTAGTCGTTGGCATTTGTGGACTGCTGCCAGTAGTGCACTGAGAACTTATTTCAGATTTCTCTTGTGCCTGACTTGATCCTTGGGATTCACTTGTTTTTGGCCTTGCATCCACTTCTCCGCTGGATTCTGTGTGAGAAGTGGAATCTGTAATAGGATTTTGCAATCGACCATTTGTGTTATCTTGACACTGCTTGCTTCTACAAGCTACATTCCCGTTAGCAGGTTCTGGACTGTGAGTACAAGAACTTTCAGGTTCAGATAATGTGTCCGTAACTTCAGCAGTGGAACAAGCATCCTCAATAGATGCTGTCTCTTTTGATCTATCACTATGAGGAAGAAATGAGGAAGAATTGTCTGCGAAACCATTCAGTTTATGAGAATTAGCAAGAGCAATATTGTTTGGTAATAACTTTTGAGTCCTTGTGGATCCATTAGAAGAGAACAGAGAGCCTAAAGTTCGTGGTTGGAACAAAAAGTAGCCAGCAGTTTCATCCTCTGTTGCAGCATCGTGATCAGTCATATCTGATAGCTCGTCAGCATCATCAGAAGAATCATCACTCATTGGTGGCACCTTGTATGGTAAAACAAATGTGAAAGTAGATCCATAGTTCACTAGGCTAGACACAGTGAGGCGGCCACCCATCAGCTCAACCTAACCATTTGCATAGAAATGTACTTCAGTATATACTGAAAGAATATGTTTTCAGATGAAATACTGTAATTTAGTGCATATATGAAAAAGAAAAACTTTTTTGAGGGTAAGAGGACTTCACCAATTGTTTGCATATTGCAAGTCCCAAGCCTGTCCCACCATATTTTCGAGCATGATCTGCACTAACTTGCATGTATTTTTTAAATAGAGTAGGTAAGGCATTTTCTGTTACATGATACCGATAAAACACAATTAGTATTTCTATGACAAAGATAAACTTGTAATGTATCAGACAGCTAGACCATTGAACTTAATACAAAAATCCAATATCTTGTTCGTCTCATATGCACCTGGTATTCCAATTCCAGTGTCATAAACATCACAGCGCAACCACACTACTGTTTCTTGTAATTGAGGTTCCTCCAGTTTATCTCCATCCATTGCGGTACCATTACTAACTGGAGTTATAGGTTCATCATCAAGTGAATGATTTTGGTGGGGAGTGTGTGAACCATTTTGATCATTATTAATTTGAGATACCGATGTGCGTTTCTCCTCTTTTGATGCATTTTTGGTTGACTGCCCACCAGTTATCTTCTGATGGTTTCCTTCTGCTTTTTCAAAGCATGGATCCGATACCACATAAAGGTTTATCCCTACCTTCCCTTCATGGGTAAATTTGATTGCATTGCTGTCAAAAACAAAGGTAACAATGAAGGATCAAAATCCCGATGATTTTACCCTGCTTTAGCATATAAATATAGCAAAAGCAATAAATAAAAAATGTTCAAACAAAAATTAGAATGCTGTGATGCATTACCTGATCAAGTTCGTAAGAATTTGTCGTATCCTTAGAACGTCTCCAATAACCTGAAATCCATGCATTATTTTATCAAAAAGAAACTTCTAAAACTAAATAAATAACTGTGCGAGTGTAGAAAATAGTGCTATCTTGTTTTAAGATGCTCTCACCACAATAGGAACATCATCTGCTATGCTTCCTTCCAACGTCAGAATTTTTTGCAACGATGCAGCAGCTGTCTGGAGTACATGCTTTACTACCTCTCCTGGACGGAACTTTGTGGCTTCCAATTTCATTACACCAGACTCAACCTTGGAAAGGTCAAGTATATCATTTATAAGTTGAAGGACTAAATCCCCTGAAGATATCATGACATTGAGTAGTTGTCTTTGCTCGCGGTCAAGATTTGTGGTCGAAAGAATCTCAGCCATGCTAACGACCCCAGAAAGAGGAGATCTTATCTCATGAGACATGGTTGCTAGCATTTGTTTTGCTCGCATGGTCTCCTCTGCCAAAAACCGTAACAGAGCAGATAAGTGAAACTCTTCTTGGAATGTCCATGCCAGTCAAACTTGGAAGAATTTTCAACAAATAAATGAACCTGTTATATGGATTGTTTTATTAAGTTCTGTTTCTTTGGCTTTCTGCACTGCTATCTCTTCTCTAAGCTTTGCCATCTTTTCTCTTTTTCGTACCTGTTGTGCAATTAGGATCATAAATCTCCATTACTTTCAGAACAAATAAAGATGCTGATAAAAATAAAAAGGAATCAATTACCTGGTCGGTTACATCCATTCCCATGTAATTTATCCCAATTGTCTCCCCTGACTTGCTAAATACAGGTTCTACGTAAATCAAAAATATCTTCGTCCCAAATAATTCCGTCTCAAATTTAATTTCCCTTTTCGCTGGCAATCCTTTTTCAAGAACTTCTCTCTTGAAATCTTGTGATTCCTTAACACCTGCTCCCGTGAAAATTTCCATATCTGTCTTTCCCAAAATGTCCTGAAAATGAAATTGGAGAAAGTTTTCAGTGTTCTAGCTTCACTAAAACGACAGGATAAACTTCAAGAAGGAAAACATCCCAAACCAAGAAGAACAGGAACGAGTTTCAATTTATTACCTCCTCTTGCAAACGTGGAAAATGATTGTAGATAAAGCAATACCTTAGCTCTTTATCCTGAAAGAAAAGATTGTTAGAGAATAAGCCTTTCTATGTAACGAAAAAAGAATAATAAAGAGTAGAAAGAATACGTTGTTCATCAAGCAATATGCTTACTAAATTCAGTTGCGAGTTGAAACACTGTTATACCACTACAGCAAACAGCTACAGTTCTTAAAATTCATGCAGTCATATGCATAAGTGAAAGCTCCAATGCTAAAAGCAAAGCTTACTATGAAACATCTTCAAATGGCACTTGAGTCATGATTACCTGATGACCCATGACAACAGGAGCATTTTGAAGTATAAAATGTAAGAAATTGTCTGCTCTTTTCAGAATCTGGGATAATTCTTCTACTGGCGAGGACTGCCTTTCCAATTTTTTTACACTTTCCTGTAACTTCTCAATGAGTGCTTGCTCCCTCTGTATACTGGCCTCCAACAATTTTTCTAAATGGATGGCTCGCTGCTTCCAGTATGCAACAGTGTCATACTCTACTTCTATTTCTACTTTCTTGTTTTCAACAATGACATCTTTTTTCCTCCTACGAAGATCGTGATATATATCAATAGCTTCATCCAATATTGATATTGGACGTTTATCACCACCATATCCTTCTTCTTCAAACCGAAAATTTTCCAATATCTCCAATTTTTTAAGCTCAGCTTCCTGCCTTTGCTTGCTTAGAATGTCAAGCTCTTCTCTGAGAAGTCGTACAGCAGTTGCCCGCTGATATTCCCATTGTTTTACAAGGTATGCTAGCTGAGAAGAGCCCTTGTCAGTGTAACTGGTTAGCACTTTAAGACGGTGGAAATCAACTATACGTGGCTCTTCAACTATAGTAACTTCCTCCAACATATCTTGATCCCCTCGTGGCTTTTCTACATTATATGGCTTTTCACTATCAATATCTTCAGGCCACATTGAAGGGGCTTCTTCAATGTCCATGTCCTCAATTTGATCAATTTGATTATCCTCCATTTTGCTGAACTTGGATTCGTTTACATCCACTTTCTCCATCTATAACAAATTCGGGAACCATGCGACATGCAGCAGTCTAAGCATCTGAGCCAATTTGAGTGCCACAGTTTATACCCTTCACTTGGATCATGCAAGATAATACCGGAAGAACAAAGGTAGATGATCACCGATACACTAAGCTCCGCTTTATTTTTTTTCAAGTGAAAGCACGAAACTTACTAAGACCTGCAAGGCAAAATAAATTGCAGAAAGAAACCACATTCTGAACATTACAAACATAAAATTTACTGAACATTATAAAAATATATAAATCAAACCAAATCTTGAAGATAAGCAATGATGAAGTTAACACCTCTCCCCCTCTCCCCACCCCCACCCCCAACCCAAAAAAAAAATAAAACTGAAGTAATTAAGTTATAAAAGTGACTATTCTCGTGATAATGAAAGAAAAAGGGAAATTGTCAAAACTATGATGCAGCTATGCGACTAAATAGCTCATAGAAGAGTCAAAAGACATTATGAAAACACTTATAATATGACTAAGGAAAACCAAGTAGAAATTCAATTCAATCACAGAATTCCATCATTTGAACTTCCAAAACTGAACTGCTAAAGAAAGTTGATAGGATTCAAAATCCCATCATTGAATCCAAACTAAGACCTGATATGGCATTTAATCAATGATTAGCAAGCGAAAAGCTTGTTTAAGCATAATTATGACTGATGAGAAAATTATAATGAAATCAAAACGGGTCATTCTCCAAAATTCCAAACTATAAGGCTTAAAAATAGATCAACGAAGCAGAGCAAGTCAAAAGAAAAGAGAGGAAAGAAGTCGAAATTCAAACAACCCAATGAAATAGCAAAAGCAGAAGCAGAGTATTGAATCAAAAGAAGGAACTAACCTTGGTGTAGAAAAGAAATGGAAGGTTTGGTTACAGAATGACGGGAACAATGTTTTGGCACACTGTAAATCTGAGGAATCTGCAGCTGAACTCAGCTGGTGTGTATTGAGTCAATAGTTTTTAACCAATGGAAGAGAGAGATAGAGGGGAGAGCATGTGAAGGAAAGGAAAAACAAAAACTGTGGAGAGAAGAGAGGCCCAGGAAGCCATGTGCATCTGGAGGTCAAAGATAATTAAAAAAAAGAAAAAAAAATTCGTGTCTTTCTCTCTCTCTCAATCTATCATTGTTTGTTTTTGAGGTTACATTCAGAGACTCCTCCTCCTTTGCAGAAACGCTACATTCAATCAATCAGAGACAAGAGGAGGTTTCTTCCTGTAATTTTTATGTATTTTTTTTTCCCATTTCTTTATTTTTAAATGCAGGAAACTTTCCTTGTTACCCGCCCTTCAACGTTTCTAGGTGACGTGTTATGGACGGCGCGTGTATTCACGCTCGGGATGATGCGGCGTGAGATGAAGACAGACAGCGGCAGTTTCATGGACAATTGACACTGCTGGAAAGCCTCTCTTATTTATAATCCATTTCAAGATCTATAACATGGAGGAGTAGTTCAATGAGTACATCATTTAAAAGTAGTCCCCCTAGCTCTGGCCCACCCTTTTAACTTGCAAGTTAAATTAATTCATCGGAATCATTTTTAAATTAATTTATGGGTTTAAATTCAAATAAAATTTAAAATTGTAATCAAAATTAAAAATAAATTCAATTTATAGATTAAGATGAAATACGTCATATCAGTATTGTACTTTCCATTTTGAGCCTTTAACTAAATGGAACTGCCAACTGGAAGAGGTGTTACATGGACGTGGGGGGTTTGTTTTTTTTTATTTTAATTAATTAAATAATCACAATTATAAAATATTATAATACTTTTATTACTAATTTTGAACAGGTGAAATTTTTATAAAATTTTAACTAAACCACCCATTTGGAATTTGCATATACCAATTTCCCACGTGACTCATCATGCTGAATAAATTAAATACTATATATAAAATAAATTTAGCTTTCTCCTCAGGAAAATAATTAAAATAAATAATAATAATAATAATGTAGGTTAGGTATGTGCTTCCATTGCCAGATAATATTTCTATATGGAGTAAAATGATGAAAACATAAAAGATATATATATAAATTAAATTAGGAGGTTAATATATATATATATATATATATAAATGAGTGGTCAGTTATAATCACGATAGATGTAATGGTGAGATAGAGATAGAGAGAGACAGCATTCCCTGATACACGGATTAGTCGATTGAATAAAATATTAAGATCAACGTGATACAGTCCCTTTCACTAGGTTTATGCCATATTATTTTAATTGATTAAAGGGCTTTTGGAAAATGGCAATTACTACAGATAATCCACATCAATATCACAACCTCCTAACTAATTAATTATTCCATTTCAATACCCATGCTTTTATCCCTTTCTGTGCATTCACTGGTAACGCTAGATAAAATTGATTTTAATTATTAAATCATATAAGTTTCACTAATAAGTTTAACAAACATTAACTTAAAATACTTATATTAAAAGTTATATAAAATTGCTTAAAATATATGAATATTTATATACATATATTTAATTTAATTATTATTATTAAATTTCTTTTCTTTTGGTTGGGGTGTAGTCTTATGGAGGCAGTCACATGCCCTTGCTTTTTATTTATTTGTATATCCTTTGGCCGGCTGAGGTCCTTAATCGGGAACATGTGCCTTGTATATAATTTTCTCTTTTTTTTTTTTTTTTATTGGCCAGCTCACCTCCTTAATCAACTTGTTTAACTATTTTACTATCTCGTAATGCTAAATTAAAATAACCAAATAAAATAACTAACCATTAATTCGAAAATTAGAATTCATTAAATTGCAACCAATTTAATTTGAATAAAATAAATTTGTTTTAATTTTTAAAAATTAAAATAAAAAACAAAATCAGTGAAAATAAACAATAAATAAATAAAATAATAATATTTAATAATTATTTAAAGATAAGTCTCTATATTGAAATGAAAAATACATTAAATATTATACATATATATGTGGAGTGTTTGGCACAACCATTTCAATTCTCTGATATATGAAATATTGAAAATGATTAGTTTTCTTTTTCAAAACAATTAATTTATATTAATTCAATGGATTCCATTGACCCCGCATACATCAAATAAAATCCACAAGGACTGGAAGCAGAATTTTGACCATTTTCATTTAACTTTTTTAGTTATCAATTTATTAAGGTAGATCAGATCAGCCCTCGTGTAGTTAAAAGATGCATGGATCTCGTAGTAAGAACTTAAAACTTGTTACGACATGAAATCTATGTGGTTGCTTATTTTATGCAACGCATACGTGGCAAGTTCCTAATGCAGCTTCAAAATAATTGTGATATACGTGGCACGTTCCTAGTGGGATATATGAGAAGCAGAGTGGAGGCATATGCTTGGACTAATGCGTGAAGTCCAAAACTGGTAAAAAAAGAGGGACAGCAAGCTGGCTCGGCTCACGTTAATGATTATTATTATTATTATTATTACAAACCTATTAAAGATGGACAGAATTGAAGGAGATGCATACGTCATTAGAGGTCAGAAGGCAGTAGCAGCCAACAGGTGAGTTTGCGTTGAGGTGTGGGGGACCACATTTGCTCCCTGGCAATTAGGTCCCTTTTTAAGGTACAGCGAAAGGAGCCAACCTTCCCCATTATATCTCCATATATCTATTCATATTTTACTATTTTATATTTTTATACAGAATTGTTTTTTTTTTTTCATGCAGTCTTACATGTATACTCCATATTTAATAGTTAACTTTTTTTTTTCATTTTTAAAAAAAATTCATTAAAACTCACTAAAAATAAATTCTTCCCATAATAAATATCTAACAATAAAAACGGTTCAAAATGTAATGTACTGTACATTATAAAATACATTAGAGTATGGAGATATTAAAGTAGAGGAATTAAGGACTGATTGGGCATAGCCAATTGTTAGATGAGAAAGCAGCTTGAGCTTGCTGGAAATGAATGATAAATAATATATAGAGTTGGAAGGCAAGAAAAAGGGAAAGGAAAATGGGTTGCTCATCTGTCAAACATGATGGAATAGGAATTGGATGTTGCTATAAGCTCATAATAATGAAGGTTCTGATAAAGCAATAATTCTCCAATAAACATATAAATCATCCCCAGGGAAGCACCAACTAACATAATGCTATATGCAGCCCTTTTTTTTATTATTATATTTAACACCTTTTAGAACAATAACCACACATATATATGTAACCGATAACCAAATAATATTACTCCTATATGTACAAGGACTTTTCCGAGTAACTAACACAAAATTTTCCATGAAATTGATTCTTAATTCAATTGGCATAAACCGAGATGATCAATCCGTACAAGTTGTGTGGGATTATATTGCACAGACATGGATCGATCAAACATGGGACCTCGGTTGAATCGTACTCTAATATCCCTCAAATTGCGGAGCCATGTAGGCACCTTGATACAATCCTTGTATATATGTGCTCATATTTGATTTTCTTGACAAAATAGAATGAGAAGCCTAGGCAAGGACCCACCCTCCTTTTTTTCTCATAGCCCATATCCATTTCTTCCACATACTGTTACGGACACTATGTGTATAAATTGATGAGGGTCCTAGAGGCTAGAGCTCCTGTTGAAGGGAAATGGGGTTTTAATAAAAGTTCTTGAACTCATCATTAGTGGACAACACCACTCCGGATTTTATTGCTCAGCATCCTAATCCGGACCTTTATTGATCTCCAATGACAATTACGAGACAAACTCTAGTATGTGGCATGTCACATCGCCTTGTATGCAAATGGTAATTTTGTTTCTTTCTAGGGTAATTTGGAAGCTCACTCCAAAAGATTTGCTTAATCATAGAACCACCATTCTACTGTTAACTCTCTGCCCTCAAATCTATGAAGATTAGCCTTTTTTTCCTCCATGCACCTGCTCGACCCAACATGCACTTCTTTATTATTATTATACACGCAGACAGACATATGAGTGTGTGTGTGTTTTGCTCTCAGGCTAACACGTGCCTCTATATGCCACTTGGCAATCCATTCAAATAATGTACACCACACATCCTGTAATGATATTATATAAATGAGCCAGTGGAGACCGAAGAGCATTAGGAGAGAAGAATTAGCCTTGGTTACTTCCCCAACGCTCATAAATTAATATATTAAACCATCATATCAATATAAATACTTAATAAGACTTTCTTTTTAAAATCATTAATTACGAGTAATTATTTATTAAATTCATAATCAACACCCATCATATATATATATATATGTGGTCTTTATTATAAGATAACTTGCAAGCAGAAAAGTTATTAGTTGTTTTCAAATGCAGCAATCACTTGATAAGAACCTGGGACAAAAATTTAAGGTCAAAGCTTAAAACTGTCAGGTTGCTTGCTGCTTGCAACTGCATATATAGAAACTTAAGTAGCCGCCCATCTATAACTGTAATGAAAGCAGCCACTCCATTAGCTGTTATAATCACCTAATTATATTAATATGAAGGTCCTAGGCCTCAAAGCCCGTGCTGTTGTTTGTCTAATGAATCGAAGTCTTCATCCATTCTTTTTGGGCCGAAGCCCGACGGCTTATTTGTCAATATTCCATCCACAAATATCCCCACAAAAACAAAGTGAATGGAGAACAATTTAAACGAAGGTATACTCTACAAGAAACATCATTGTAAATTAAGTATATATAGAACTTGAAGACAAACATCATCAAAAGCCAGACAATTATTTTATCCTTCCTTTTAGAAAAGGGTGCATGTCAGATCGTATCAGACATTATTTGATGCTCAAAAACCAAAGTTTGAAGCCCACAGCCAGGTAATTCAACATGGGGCAAATCCGCATTTTCTTTTACTGAACTTTGCAAGAACCATTGTTGAATATACTGTCGAGTGCTTCTGCATTTCCAACAGTTGAAAATATATGCCATGACTGGAAATGAAGAAATCAGACCATATGTTGGTATAAATGACAGAAAATACCGGAAAGAGATTAAAATTTCTTGTCGTGAAATGATAGCTGTTTTGTTTCCAGCAATCTAAGATGAAGAAATCACCACCTGACCGTTGAAAACAGAATTTTTTTTTCGTTTTGATTCCACATGCCTACTCAAGGTAAAGTTGTCTAAATTCGTTTAGTCAAATGATTAAAAATATATTATTCACACTGATAGACCCACCCGAATCTAAGAAGAAAAGCGTGAGGTTAGAAAGCTAAAGAAAAAGTATAATGGTTGTTTGAATTTGAGCTCTCGGTTTAACCTAAGCCTAGGATGCTGCTCTAAAGTCTTACAGGTGAGTTTTAGGTGAGGTTGGCCTAAAATTGGACACCCACCCGGACCTTTTCCTTTTCTTTTTTTTTCAATATTTATATATAATTATTTAAAGAAAATAAATAAATATAAAAAAAAACCTTATTTCATATGCATATTATCTCACCTTGCCACCCCAAACAATCCCATCATCAGTCCATCACTTAATTGTCAAAAATATATATACATGAGTAGCACAAGCCATGGAATTTTATTTGCATTAACAGTGTAATTTATTATAAAATCTGTCCAGTTTAAATACTGGTTATTAATGGAGGGTCTAATTGGCTCCACACCCTCATTATTATAATTCTTTAATTAAAATATAATATTAAATTATTTTAAAAATCTATTGTTTAATATTTATTTCAAAATTACTCATTTATATTTATAAAAATCAAACACTTTATTCATTATATTAAAAATCTATTAATTATTTTAAATTTAAATATTATAAAATTTAAAATTTTAATTAACATTAAAATAAGTTGATATTAAAAATTTCATAGTAATTCTAAAAAGAAAAGAAAAAAAAAAAAAAAAACAGTACCGGTTAATTTCTTTGCTGTTAAGAAACAGAAATGAAATAAGAGAAAATGGATCGTCAGGCTGAGGCATACACGGAGGCTCTGGTTCTCTTCTACTTGTAAACTTCTAATAAAGTAGGCAGGAACAGAACAGAACAAACGAACATTTGAGAAAAAGAAGTGGGAAAGTATTAAATTGAAGAATACACAAAAGGAGAAACCCAAACCCAGTTCCAGTCCCAGTCCCGGTGGGCCCACTTTCCTGTTCTTCTTCGTTGATTTGTTTTTGTTTGTTCTCACATTAACCCTAATTTTACCCCTTTACGCTCCAACTTTCCCAAATTTATTGCTCAAAACCCTAATATATACTCGGCCTCCTCTCTCCTCTCACTGTTCTTTAACTTCTAACTTTTTCTTTTCATTATTTTTTTGGGTAAAGAGAGGGTAAAGGTTCTCTAATCAAATAGATTAATATACATGTATGTATATGATCAAACGTGTAGATGCATGTCGGTGGAATAACGGTGGATCTCAATTGGTTCCTTCAATTTATATTCACGCTCTTTGTAATAGCTTTTGGTTTGCTTCACTTGGTCAAGAATACGGCATCCAAGTACTTCGAGGTCGACGCCAATTTCGAAGGAGGGGGCGGCTCCATCTATCGGAATCGCTCTGTTTCCGCCATTCATATGGAAAAGGAGGATTCCTCTTGTGCCAATTGCGGCAATCTTGGAACCAAGAAGTGCTCCCGTTGCAAATCTGTTAGATACTGGTACTTCTTCTTCATCTCTTTTATTGAGTTTGTTAATTATGCTTGCGGTTGTAATTCATCATTTGCTGCTCTTTTATTTCTTTGTGTGTGATTGTTCTCTGGGAATTCCTTGAACATTTGCTGGCACTGATGGTAATCTATAATGATAGTGATTTGTGGGTGGTTTTCTTTTAATTTTCTAAGACCATATAATTTTTCTTATTTAGAAAGCGATAGTCTCTGGTTCCATTCTATAAGTCTCCTGATTTGCTTCGCTATTTTCAACTTTAATATTGGTAGTGAGTTCTTTACAATGAAATAAGGATGTCTCAGTTGTTCAACAGTAAGCACCAGAAGATTTGCAATTAGGTAAATGCAGTTTCTATTTGCTTGCCCAATTTAGAATTACTCACACTAAGTTAATTTTAATTACAGAGGACAACCGTAATCTAAGTTTGGCAATACAGGGCTCTATCAAGCATTAGTTTTTGCAAGCTGGGAAGATGTTTTGTTAGAATTTTTTTTTTCTTGTTTCTACATCTCTATAATAATGTTAATAATATATTTGATACAACGTGCAAATGGTTTCTAATGCTCCTACTGCAAAGCTGATGAATTGTTGTTTTGTGTTTTAACTGTTTCCTATGTTATGTTTTATCCTCCCATCCACATTGTTAACTTTAAGGCTTATGTTTGTGTTGCTATTTCGAAGGATTATTTGGGTCAATACTCATTATTGTAAATTACATAGATGTTCAAAGTTTACTCTTCGTTTCCATTTCCAGCTCAACAAAATGCCAAGGAGCTCACTGGAAAGCTGGGCATAAGTCAAAATGCAAGGACTTTGTCAGGTTAAATTCAACACAAAATTCAAACTCCAACATTGGGTTAAAGGATGCAGGTGTTGGAGGTAGAACTTTTTCTGACATTGTGCTCGTTCCTGCCACTGGACCCACTAAGATTATTAAGAAGCCAAGAAAGGTGTGTTGCGACAAAACGTTTGCTTCTGTTGTTTTCTAGGCTGCCACTTGGATTGGTTAAGTGATTATTGTTCTACAAAGAGGAAGCATTATTTTACACTTCTACTTTCAGGTTCTTTTCCCCTATGATGTGTTCCTAGAACTTTACAACTGGGACAAGGCAGCTTTCCCTCCTTGTGGACTCCTAAATTGTGGAAACAGGTTAGATTTACCATACTTGCATGCTGCTTGTGTTCACTTTTTTAAATAATTCTTGCACATCCATGGCTCCATGCACAGATATAAGCACATGTTTCTTGACTAACACTATGTTTTGGAGGAAGTTTTGTAGGTAGTAAGGTTTTTAAAGTAATGTTGGGAGGAATGTTTCACTTTTTCCACTCACCGAATTGGTGGATGGAGGAGGTTTTGATACTTTATCCTCCATTTTTATAAAACCTCCCTTCACTCCATTCAAACACACTGTGGTTTAGCCTGCATGTTAATTATGCAATGTTATTTGCTTATATATTCTTTCTAGAATTATTTTCTTCAATTCTGCGTTCTGTGTACAGTTGCTTTGCCAATGTGGTTCTGCAATGCCTCACATTCACAAGGCCACTTGTTGGCTACTTATTGGAGAAAGGTCATCAAAGAGAATGTAAGTTTGGAAAGTAGATATATTTATGGCCTATGCTTTTTTCTTTCCTAGAGGAATTTGGAGTTTTGTACATTTCTTCACTTTCCAATTTCAAATTTTTTCTCAGGTAGACGCAATGATTGGTGCTTTCTTTGTGAATTTCAAGTGCATGTTGGAAGAGTAAGCAAAAGTTCACATCCCTTTTCACCAATGAGTATTCTGTCTCGCTTGCCCAACATTGGTGGTAATCTTGGCTATGGAAGACAAGAGGATGCTCATGAGTTCATGAGGTTTGTATTACAAACCCAGTGATCCAGCTTACCTTTTTCCATTTTACATTCAATATTCCAACATTGATTTTATTCTTTTGTCTTTCTTTAGGTTTGCCATTGATATGATGCAATCAGTGTGCCTTGATGAATTTGGCGGAGAAAAAGCTGTTGATCCTGCCTCTCAAGAAACAACCTTTATTCAACATGTATTTGGTGGTCATCTACTATCTCAGGTTATGCATTCTATTAGACTCAAACCAGATGATTGCTTCTTACTTGTGAAACTTTTTTTCTGTGCATCATGTGAAGTGCTGTGAATTATGATGGCACGCCATTATTCTGATTGTTGTGTGTTTTTCTCTGTCAATTAAACAAAAAACAGTTTCCATACTTCTAGACTGAGCTATTCTCCACATTATTTGAGATCATAAGGAGGGTACATTATTAGAACGATTTCCTTTCCTTCATTGTTGAACTGTAGAATTCACATATATGGAGAAATAGTGAATGTTAGTCAGAATGAATCTGTGATGATTTGTTCCTCTAATTTTCCATCTTTTCCTGTTTATTGAAATGAAATGAAGAAAATAGAAGACATTTTTCTAGTAAAAGACTGGCAAATCAATTTTGGGAGATGCCAACACTCTTGGTTGGTTGAAAGGTCTTCCATAGAATGTAACTTAAGGAAATCAATTTTGGGGTGGAAGAGAAGATCATTGGGTTGCCTGAAGCTCCTTTGGCAATATTCATTGAAGAATCTATGGACACTACGTGTTCTTATCGTTAGTGGGCTTCTCCCTTGGAATTATTGAAGCACGCCAAAGATTATATTTTCTAATTATTTCAAAATCTGTTGTGGGTTTGGAACATTCATATGATCATGGTTTTCATCGACTTGTACTTTTTATTTAAACCAGTCCAAACTCTGTTTGACTGTGGTGCAGGCAAGCTTTCCATGTGCTTGTACCTTTGTATCTAAACTGATCAGAGTTCTAGTTTCAGTAGTGGTTCTGACAGCCTTTGTGAATTTATTGGATAAATATCTCAGGTGATGTGTACAAAATGTGACAAGATTTCAAACCAGTTTGAAAATATGATGGATTTAAATGTTGAAATTCATGGGGATGCTGCAACCTTGGAGGAATGTCTTGATCAGTTCACAGCCAAAGAGTGGCTTCATGGAGAAAATATGTATAAATGTGATGGGTATGGCTTCTCATACACTGCTATTTGTCTTGCAACATTAGATCATTTACTTTGAATGTTGATTCTTCTTTGCATTTTTGTTCATTGTATAGTGTGAGCAATGAGTGCTGCACTTTATTTACTAGGTCTTTTATGAAAGCTTTGTAATCTTCTTTTCAGGCTTGCTTTTAAGCAACTGATGGTCCTTTTATGTTCTTTAATGAATCCTTTATTCGAGTCATAACTATGACATTATTGATAATAAGATCTGATCTGGAGTGAGTTGAAAGTGCAATATTAGTTAAGACGACTAATTTTGTCTTAAAACTGGTAATGGCTGAATAAGTGCGCTCCTCATAGTGTGCCTTCCTACTAAGCCCCTGCCCATTTGGCATTTGGAATTTGCTTCCCATCTAGAATTGGTTTGTGATTTTCCTAATGTGGATTATCAACTCCAGTATCATTAGTAATCATTAAATCCCTGTGTATATCTATGTATCTTAACTTCTCTCGAAGTTTTGTGATGATAGAATATTCTGTATATTGATATAGTTTGGAGTTTGTACTCTCTTTTACACTCATCTTCTCATTCTTTTCTACCTGCTGCTACAGTACCTAGGTTACTGTTTGCAGATTTCAAACAGCAACCAGTTTCTCCTAGTATCACTCAAATCATTTTTATTCAAACTCTTAACATAGTTTCTTTATTTTAAATCCGACCCCAAACATTGTCAATTGCTTGAGATTGTTCCACCATAGAAGTGTACTACTTTATCTTCTCCCAAATATCCTTATTGGTCATGCCTTGTTGAGATGTGGATAAAATGCTGATGTTTGAACTTCGAGTGTGTATTTTATTTTACTCAGAGTACAGTGATAGATAAGTGGATGAAGATTACTTGTGTAACCAACTTCCAACCCCTAATTTTTGCTTCTCTCTCTTTATCCTTATTAGATTGTGATGAAATTTAATTGACTTGAATTAGAGTTTGAGTTCAGAGTTACATTATCATCCATAAAGTAAACTGGCTTGCATGTCGGCAACAAATATCTTCATTGTAGATGTCTCTAGCTTATCCTGTTATTAGAGTCAATTTACTCGTGTTTGCAGGTGCAATGACTATGTCAAGGCATGGAAGCGTCTCACCATTCAACGGGCTCCAAATATTCTGACAATTGCCTTAAAAAGATTTCAGGTCTCAGCTGTACACATCTTGTATGGTTGTTTCAAGTTTTTAAAATCCCTTTTCCGGAGCCTGAATTACTTTGTTCTGTCATTGGTTTTAAGATAGGCTAAAATCCTACATTTCTTCTAAATGTTATCTGTTGACGAAAATTTCACAGAGTGGGAGGTTCGGAAAACTCAACAAAAGAGTAACTTTTCCTGAGACATTAGATCTGAGCCCTTATACGAGTGAAGGAGATGGTACAGATGTATACAAGCTTTATGCGGTCATTGTCCATGTGGATATGCTAAATGCATCTTTTTTTGGTCATTATATCTGCTATATTAAGGATTTCCAAGGAAACTGGTATAGAGTTGATGACTGTAAGGTAGAAACTCTCCCCATCTCTTCACCTCCCCTATACTGCTGCTCTCTTGTGTGGTGAGAAGGACACAGTTTCTCGAGTATCTACCCCATCTTTATTTGTACTTTTTTAGATATTCAAATATTACCAAAATCATAATATAAAAATTGTTTGCTTATTATTTTGCAGCTTGTGTGGAAAGAAACCTGCTTTTAAATATGTGTCTCCATAATCTATTTTTAGTGGTGAAACCTAATTTTGTTGTTTTCTTTTTTCTTACGGCATGAAAAAGTTCCTTGGGATTCCATTTATATCATGGATGCTCCAAATCTTTTGTCTGAAACTTATGTTATGCAGTCTTGGGATATGAAAAAATAAAATTGGATGTAGAGCTTTTCTGATTGATTTGTGGTTAGGTTCATATCAACTCTTAGATAGCTAGGATGAAACATGGGTCCCATGCTTGAAGGTGATGATATGATGGGCTTCGTCTCATGTAGTAAAGAGGAGGCATGAGTATGAGTTGGGTGTTTTTGGGCTTTAGCATGAACAGACTCTTGATCAATTCTGAGTTTTTATGTATAATGTGTTAGATTTCTCAGTTTCCACTAACTTATGGTGCAACTTTCCTCAGGTTCAAAGTGTTGAGTTGGAAGAAGTTCTTTCTCAAGGAGCATATATGCTTTTATATAGCAGGTATCCAGATCGTACCCATCTGCTAGTTAACATCCAATCTTAATTGCATATTTGAGTTTCGCATGTCTATTCGTGTATCTACGATGTGGTTGCTGCATATAATCATGCAGGTATCATTATATGATGAATGTTCGCAACAATCCAAACTTGCCAAAAAAATGGAGCCAATAAAAACATGGCTAGAAGATTGATTTGTGTTCTTAGGTTTGATTCAATCAATTTTGAGTTCTCGAGTCATGGCAACCAATAGTCAATGGAAAGAGATAATCCAATGCTCTTGGAATACATGCTCCCTCTCTTAAACATGGGACTATCTTCTCCTTAAGGAACAACTGAAATACTGTGACTGTGCAGAGTACTATTTTTTAGAGCTGAAGGAATATATTATAAATTTCCATCAATGGTTACAGGAGTTAACTGTTCGTATTTGTGGCATTGATTGTGATATCACCAGTTCTGTTCAATCGACCAGGGCCTTTAATCCTACTTTTCCTCGTGCATAGGAACTTAGTTAAGAGAGGCTGTAATCTTTAGCTTCCCTTTGATGATTGCTTTGTCTGATAAATGTTCTTGTTCAAATGCATGGTTTTTTTTTATTGTAAATTTCTTCTGGTATGCATGATTTTATTTTGTCTGATGTCTTGCAGGGTTTCTGCCAGACAATCATGTCTTAGAACCATGGAACCTTCAAAAGAGAAGCAGCCAACAACAGAATTGGAATCAGGAAGCTGCAGACAAGCGGATTGCTTCTCGGTTCTGGAGGCTGTCAGTGCCACAAGCACTTCTGGGTCCCTAGCATCCAAAAGGAATTCAGAATTTGTAAATGAATTTGATGCTGCATCAAGTTCAGCTGTTTCAATGGATGTTTCATCCTTGGAAAATGAGTTGTCTTCTAGTGTAGACTCTGAGAATATGAGTATTGACAAATCTTTACATTCATCTGGTACAGCGGAGGTCTCTGACTGTGACAGGCCTACGACAATTGCATTAAATTCTGAAGCTTCAGCTGAGGATTCAGAGAGTATTGATGCAATTAATTTTGATTATAATACACTTCTTCCAACGGATCTTTTTGACTGGGAGAAGGATTCATCTTGTGCAGCCTACCCCAATGCTGTAGTCATAGAAGATTCAGTCAATTCAGATCCAGTTAATTGTGAATCAAGTCCGGATAGTTTTAAGGATGTCAAAATTAACAGTACTATACATTCCTTTTCAGGCATGACAGCTCCAACCAATTCTCACAGGTTGAAACGTGAATCACCCTTGAGTAGTTCGGATGATGATAATAGGAGTAATGGAGCCAAGACAGCAGAAACAGCTCATAATTATTGATAACTGTGGAACATTATCCCACTCCCACAAATTATTTGTTCATATATTGTTTTCCCCCCATATTTTAGGGTATCCCATGAGCAATGGAAAAGTTGAGTTGGGAATTTTTGTCTGGGGTTTCGATATTTGTGGAAATCTCGGATTTCATTTGTGACAATTGTAGATGGAGCTGACCTCCTTCATTAAAAGATGTCATTACAATTTGAGCAAGGATGTTTTTGTTCATTGGCAGAGTTTGATAAAGGGATCATTTTACGTAGGATAATTTTCATAGAACAGGGTAGAATTAAATTTTGTAAAATAATTTACAGCTTGCTCCGCACCTGACAGTGGCCTGCTTTAACTGTGAGGTGTTTGTTTTGCATTCTTTTCTCACATTAAATCATTGTTCCATTATTATCTTTTTCCAAGATGCCCAAGTACAAATGATGCTTAGATCAAGTTCCGAAGAGCGGCAGTAACTGCCTTGCAGACTTCCACTTTTATCACAGGTAAGCTGTTACCTCCATTCTTTTTTCATGCCAGTGTGTTCACTATTGCTGCTGCTAGTATTTTAGTGCTGCTACCCTTTTTTAGGGGCGTGACGTATGGGTAAATCAGTACTGATCCTTATTCCTTGATATATCAAGTCTAATTTTAGACATCATGTATGATGCATTGATGCGGGAATGTTTGTTAAAGTTCTTAATTCAAGACAGGCGGTAGTATGAAGTTGGGCCGGCCTACTTTTGTTGCTTTGTCCACCCTTTCATCCGAAATACATATTTTTTATTTTCTAATGGATTTACAGTTTTCATTAATGGAAATTTTTTGATGAGGAGATGGCAATAAATATGCATTTTGTGCACTTCTGGTTGTTGACTATGCATATAAATAATAATTTTATTTTGCTTTTGCCTGCATTTAGCTTTCTTCTCCGTTTGCAGCTTTCTATTTTCATGCATGATCGATGGATTGCATATCATGGATGCAGTGGCTTTCTTATTAAGGACCTCGGGGGATTTTTAGTGATGTTAACTTGGAATTCTTGCTTGCGTCTCCCTTTTTTTTCTTAAAGTTGGAATTCTGATTTCTTTGTTGCCTCCATTACCTAGATCCAATTACTAGTTTTATCATTTGAAAATACATTAAATGTCCAATCGAAATCTCAAAAAAAAAAGGATATAATTTGGGCCTGATACCCCGCATTAGCGCAATTCTGTACAACGCTGGCCGGTTTACGCTTCCAATATTATCGTAGGGCCCTAGAAGTCCAATTTTTTGAACGCCCGAAAAGGCCGGAAACGCCCACAAATGGGTACAAGGCCCTATAAAAGGGAGGGCTACGAGCCCAACAAAATATTCGCCCAATAAATGTTAGTACAACGCCCAATAAAAGGAAGGGCTACTATTATTGGGCTCAAGGCCCAATAAAAGAGCTTTGAGCCCAATAATACGTTGGTATGAGGCCCAATTAAAGGAAGGGTAATGAGCCCAACAAAGCCCAATAAAACGCTATGAGCCCAATAAAATGTTGGTACCGGGCCCAACGAAAGGAAGTGCTGTAAGCCCAATAATATTTTATTGGGCTCAAGGCCCAATAAAAGCGCCATAAGCCCAGTAAAAGGTCGGTACATGGCCCAATAAAGGACATTATTGGGCTCAAGGCACAATACAAAGCCGCTTTGGGCCCAATATGTTGGTACGAGGCCCAATATAAGGAAGGGCTATGAGCCCAACAAAGCCCAATAAAGCGCTACGAGCCCAATAAATTGTTGGTACCTGGCCAAATGAAAGGAAGTGCTGTGAGCCCAATAATATAAAAAAGCCCCAATAAAAGCGCTATAAGCCCAATAAAAGGCCGGTACATGGCCCAATAAAGGACATTATTGGGCTCAAGGCCCAATAAAAAGCCGGTACGAGCCCAATATGTTGGTACAAGGCCCAATTAAAGAAGGATATAAGCCTAACAAGGGCTCAAGGCCCAATATAAGGAAGGCTTTGAGCCCCACAATGTTATTGGGCTCAAGGCCCAATTAGAAAGCGCTTTAAGCCCAACAAGGTGTTGGTACTCGGCCCAATAAAATAAGAGCTATGAGCCCTACATAATGCTATTGGGCCTCAATCCAACTCAGAAATTTAATCAGTTTGGGCCCTCCAGGCCCATTTTGTGGCCTATTACAATATACTTAGAAATAACGCTGAATATGATGGGTATGAGCGCAACTAAATCTTCATTGGGCCTCAGGCCCATCCATAAATCCGAATAAAACAGTTTTAGTTCTGAGGCCCACTTCCCGTATCATTTAGAATTTCTTCGGGCTTATGGCCCAGTAAAGGGAAGTGCTTTCAGCCTGACAAATTTGCCTATGTAAGCTCAATGAAATGCATGCTTACGCGTCAGTAATCCAACTGTACGGTCGACTTACATAAGGCTTTGGGTCGCATGGCCCAATTAATGTCTATAAATCGATCGACTTATTCATCCCATTTTCCCTACAAATCATTCGTCTCACAGAGCTTAATTTAGAACCGAATTATTTATTCACTTATTTTTACTTCCGAGCAGCTTCCGCGCCCAATTATTCAGCCTTTTAGCATAACTAGCACAAGTTGGTATACCACTTTTAGATGGAAATTGTTTGCCGATTGAAGGGCCCTCTAGAATTTAAACAT
>CAOGCB010142028.1:0-19587 GCA_948266635.1 Cnidoscolus chayamansa
TTCATATTGGATTATCAAGAAGAATAAAACAATCTCCTTCCCAAATCAATTCTCTCTCTAAATTCTCATCTCTTTATTATACTTTCCTCATAACAATTCTTACTCCATTCCTTCTTCCTCACCTAAATCCTACATTCTCTACTCTATATCTAACACCAATCCCTTATATTTCTTGAGACCTTCAAATAATTCACCATCCTTTGCTATAAGTTGGAGATTAAGAGAAGTCGTTGGTGCATTGCAAGGCTTAGTAGTTTTCCTGTTTCTGCTAGCAAATCTAAAACATATTTTCTATGAGATAAGGATGCCTTCCTGCATTTCATAACTTCAATGCTCCAGAAATACGTCAACATGTCCAAGTCATTTATTTGAAATTGATCTTCAAGAAAGGATTTGAGAGATGAATTCATGTAACATCACTACTTGTAATGAGTGTGTCATCCACATAGATCACCAACAAGATTATACTATTCTAACTATAAAACACAAGGTGGTCAAACTTGCTCTGCTCCTCTTTATGCCAAAATTTTGAACCATCTCACTAAATCACCAAACCAAGTATGAGGATTTTACTTTAAACCAATAAGGATTTGCGAAGTCTACATACTTTATCTGACTTCTTCTGAGCAAGAAACCCATGTGGTTGTTCCGTATAAACTTCTTAATGAAGATCCCTATAGAGGAATGCATTTTTGATATCCAAATGAGGCCAAGGCTAATTACGTGTAGCTGCTAGAGAGATAAATAGGTGAAAAGAAGTAAGTTTAGCCACATAGAAAATGTGTCTAAATAATCAATTAGCATAGCCTTTAGCAACAAGGCGTGTCTTTAGATGAGCTATAGAATCATTTGGATTCAATTTTACTATGAAAACCCATTTACAACTAAATAACTTTGCTTATCTGCAAGTAGAGATGCTAGTTCCAAAGTATTATTATGATTTAAAACCAACATTTCTTGTCATTGTTGCACACTGCTAGGATGAGATAAAGCTTCCCCAATAGTTTTAGAAGTAGAAATAGATTCTATGGAAGTGATAAAACATCAAAAGAGAAAGGACAATTGAGTATATGACATAAAGGATGAAATAGGATAATTGCACTTACGTTTGCTTTTTTGAAGAGCAATAGAAAGGTCAAGATGTGAAGCAAGACTATTAAAACTACCTCTGTTTCCTGCTCTACTATTTTGTTGGCTACAACACGGTGACTTATAAGAGCACCACTTAGAGAATGTGAGATTTGAGAGTTTTGCATACGAAATACACATAAAAATATCATGTAAGAGGATCATACTAAAAATAACATGAGATTTAGTAGTACCATATTTTGGTGCGAAGGCAACATGAGCACTCATAACCATTTGTTCACACTGAGCTTGCTGAACTTTTACATTAGGACTAAAGGGTAATAACATTGAGTTCTTCATAAACCCTTTTAAAGACCAAAAAGTATGTAATGAGTTATTTATCTTGCTTTGAGTGCTTTATATTCATCATAGATATATGAAATATTTCTTTTACCATAATACATAAACTTTCCTTAACATAATCATAATGATTAGTTAACCCAATTATCTCTTTCGTAATAGAGTCTCGAGTCTGCAAAAGTAATTGAACATCTTCCCTCAGCCACTGTTGTTTTGTATCATCAATTTGTGGATCATTGTTAAAGTAATCATCTTTATCGATGCTACATAGATACATCCAAACAATATTGCTCACACTAAATAATTTGAGGCATTCAATTTTTGTAATCTTAGTCATCATGGGAATTATATCAAATACTATCATACTTCCAGTTTTTTTTTTTAAATAATTGAGCAACATGTTTCAACAAGAGAACCAAAAAGAAAACAAACCCAACAGAAAATCAAGCAAAAAGAAACTAATATCAACATCCATAACAAATAAGAAAATCAGATATTCAAACTAGTGGATAAAGCTGTCCAAAATGCCAATAAGGGACCAGCCAAATGCCCAACTTAACCTAGATCAATGCCGAAATATAGGAGGCAACGTAGGTGGAGGAAACCGACAATGATATAGAAGACTTAAGTGATAAATCCATGAAGAATTGGAATTGGCCACAAGATAAGCAAACAAGGAGGGAAAGCGGAACTAAAGTGCCAAAAGGAAGGTTGCAGAAGGAGCAAAGAATGGACCTCAAATTTGATCGTATATAATGATGTATCAAAGAAATTGGGGACCATCTAGATGCTTCGGAAATTGAAGGAAACAGGAATCGTTCGAACAATAAACGACTAAGAGACGATATAGTTCGTGGTGACCTTAGTGACCAGCAAATTCCTACATGTAGGCACTACGCTTACAAAGAAGATTCAAAAGGAAGACAATGACTTTGAACCATTTGATTCTCCTAGGTACCTACGCCAAGGAGAATATGGAAGAAGAGGTCCTAATGGATACAATGAATGAGAAAACAAGGATTTTCGCCTCAAATTTGATATTCTGAACTTCAATGGGAGTTTCATATTGAGGAACTTCTAGATTGGATTGTCGATGTAGAGAGGTTCTTCGACTAAATGAAAATAGCCCCTTGAATGAAAAGTAAAGATAGTAGCTTCTTGATTGAAGGGTGGAGCCTTTGTTTGGTGAGGAAAATTGCAATCTAAGAGGGAACGCGAAGGGAAGGGACTAGTACGAACATGGTACTGAATGAAAAATTTGTTACAACAAGAGTTTTTGTCACTGGGTTATGAGCAAATCCTCTCCCAGCAATACCAAATATGTCAGCAAGGAGGACGGACATACATGAATATATTGCGAAATTCCTAAGATTGACAGAAAGAAATAACCTCCATGAATCCACAGGGCAACAAATTGCAATGTACGTGGATGGACTAAAACCATCTATAAGAGATAGAATTGGAGTTCAAATGTTGTGAACCTTGTCCGAGGCTAAAAATGTAGCATTTGAAAGTCGAGATGATGCAAAAGAGGATCTTTGATTCCTGCAAAACAGCAAAAGCTAGTGCTAGAGACAAAACAAATGACTATGGTGAGTCCCATCAGGGATATGCTTATAATCCAAATACTAAAGAACATGTTCTAGAGGACAAAGTTGCCGAAAAGCATCCCATGAATGAAGGAAAGCAGAAAGAGATGCCAAAGACTACCAATCCTTATGCTAGACCAATCCATGGTAATTGTTTCAAATGCAATCGAGAAGGCATCATTCTAGCAATTGTCCTTTAAGGAAGACAATGAATATCGTTGAAAGAGAAGAAGATGATGATGTTGAAATTTGTCGCAAAGCTAAAGGTGAAGAAGATTGCTATGATGAGGAGTATGATGAAGGGAAAAATTATATGGTGAGGAGGATGATACTAGCCCCAAAGATAGAAAATCTGACAGAATGCCACCAACTTTTCAACAAGGAATTAAAAACAAAATATAGTGTCATCATTGATAGTGGTAGTTGAGAAAATGTTGTAGGACATAAGACCGTGAAAAGTTTGGGCTTACTAACAGAAAAACATCTCATTCCATGATTAAAACAACAATTGGTACCATAGAGGTGAATGAAAGATGCAAAGTACATTTCTCTATTAGCCAATACAAAGACGAAGTCTATTGTAATGTAGTGGATATGGATGTATGGCACTTATTGTTTGGAAGGCCATAGCAATATGATGTTAATGTACAACGCTTTGGGAGGATCAATACCTATTGCATTGAGAAGGATGGGGTGCAATATGCCTTGCTACCACAAAACAACAAGATGTAGAAAAAAGAATCTTGTACTTCCCTAACAATCACAAAAGATTTTGAGGTGGGAGTCAAAGAGACAAAGCAAGTCCATGCCTTGGTAGTAAAACATGTACTATTGGAAAAGTCAAAACTTCAAGTGGAGGAGCATTTGGAGCATTTTTGTTTAAGACTCCGAAGGCACCTCGACTAGGCACCAGGGTGCCCTTGCTTGAGCCGTGCAACTCTGGGCCAGAGGTGCCTTGGCAAGGGGCATCTAAGGCGGTGCCTCTCTTAAAAGAAAGCTCTTTTTTTTTTCTTTTTGTTTTTTACATGTTCTAAAATAAAACCCTAGAAAATATTCAAATGATCCATTGGCAGATATTCTTACTAAAGCTCTCAGAAGGTCGCGAATCGAGTATATATGTAACAAGCTAACTAGGAGCATATGATATATATGCTCCAGCTTGAGGGGGAGTTAGAATATAGGCTGATTTCTAGGGATTTGATTTTAAGATTAGGCTGATAAGATCAGGCTGATTTCTAGGGATTTGATTCTAAGATTAGGCTGATAAGTTTAGGCTGATTTCTAGGGATTTGATTTTATTTCCATAAGATTGTGCATTGGATGAGTATAACTACCCATCTAGCTTGAGGGAATAATCAAGCTGAAAGGGAAGAAACGGTGTCAATCCCTTGACCCAAAGCGGACAATATTCACTGGTGTAGGCCCAAAGGATGTTACAATTGGTATAAGAGCCAGTATGGTGTGCTTAACGAGGAGGCCTATGGTGGGGGAACCCACATAGGTGGAGTAATCCCATAGCGGAATGAGGGAAGAAAGGGGAAGGCCCTATAAGGACATGTCTTGGATTTCCTCGTAGACGCATTTTGGAAAGAAAGGTATGCCATGAGTCCCTTGACCCGAAAATAAAACCGTGAGGCCTATTGTTAAGAAAACAGGCCTAGGCCTAACCCCCAAAAGCTAGATCAAGAGGGGAGGATTGCCTAAAGTCTTATAAGCAGTGTTAAAGAAATGATCTATGTAATTATTAGGTAGATTGAGGCTTGATTTAGGTCCAAATCTTGGCACTTAATTTTGGAATTTAACTTCCATATTAGTTACTGCTCTTGTATATAAATAGGTCGACGATTCCTCAATAATATGATTCGAATACAATTCTTCTACATGGTATCAGAGTTAGATTATAATTTTTTTCTTCTAAAATTAGGGTTTCGGTCCTTGTTGCAGTGATTACATCACTGTAGTTTTTGGGTCACCAATTTAGGGTGATATCTAGTGCTCACTGCCCACCTAGGAGTAACCACTGACCGCTGGCGACCATCCCTGCGAAAGCTAGCCACCGGAAGACCGGTGAGTGAACCTCAGGCGCCACTCGAATCAGCCCAAGACATGTAGTTACTACTTTCTAATAATTTTACAGATGTAATGCTTATGGGATTAGGACCTGGATTTGCCATTAAGATCAAAGTTGTTTGGAAACTGACCAGAAATGGTGTTGTGACGTCGGGGAGAACTGTTAGAGAGAAGATCGGTGGAACACGCGCTTAATATGATGGCGGCACACCTTCCTTTACTGGCTGTGTTGATTAATAAGTTGATTGGTGGGGGCTGAGTTTGAAATAGTAGGAAGAAATAAAAAACAGAAGAGAAGAGTCTCTTCAGAACCAGGCTCTGATACCATATAAAGAGAGAAAGAAGGAGAGGAAAATCTGTCTTTTTTTTCATATCATTCCCTTCAAGTAAGTAGGGTATATATACAGTTATTTTATACACAATTAAGGTAACTATAATCCCTCCTTAGTTACCTATATCTAATCCCATAATTACCTATATCTAATCCCATAATTACCTATATCTAATCCCATAATTACCTATATCCAATTCCATAATTCTAGCATATACAATCTCCTAAAGAAGGAAAGATAGCTAGCATTCTAACATACCCAATCCTACTTTCTTAACATTGATATTTCAATGAAGAGATTGGTATTAAGAGAAATAAACCCCAAAGCATTGATCTACTCAAATTCTAGCTTCTATCCTTTTTTTCATACACGCCAACAACCTAATTGTACAAATACTATCTTCTTTATATTTGTTTCCTAATATATATTGACTACCTGTATTCTTTAACAAGAATCTTTTACTGTTTTTGTTGAGAAAGAACTTTGCAGAATATTGGTTGAAAATTCTGATATATATGGATTATGTTTTATACTTTTATTTGAAGGCTAAAGAAAGCAAGGTTGCTTTTGTTGATATGACTCTGCTGCATGAAATAAAGTATTTAATATGCTTTCTTTTAGAAATTTGTGCAAGAAAAAAAAACTGTCAAAACCTGCTGCAAGTCTACGTGTGATAAATTCTAAAATTTTCAACTAGGGCTAGGATTTAACATTATATACAATTTGGAGGTCTTTATGGAAAGCTATAATTGTACAGCAGAATCCAGTGTTCAGATATATGTTGTTTTCGTTGAGTTGTCTTCTATGCATTATGGCAGGTAAAATGATCTTCAATGTTATTGATTGGATATATTCATATGCTTGCTGTAGCTTACGAGGAAAACAATTATATCAACTTCCAGCTGAATTGGTTGGTGGTATGCAACATGTATTGGCTATTTCAGATACTGGACGTCCTGTTAACAAGGTCATGGTTGTTATTTTTATATTCTGACATCCTTAGTCAGATTAATGTTGACAATTAATATTTGAAGTACTTCCTTGAAAATCATCTCATTTTCATGTTGTATTTGTTTGTAGGTTGTAGAAGATGTGAATTCATTAATACTGCTATGTGATTCTGATGATTCACAGAGAAATTGGCAAAGCCGCCTGCAGGGGGCAATATATCGTGCTTCAGTAAGTCTTCCATTTAGTTCAATATATCATGTATGACTTTTTATTTAATATCGTTATAGAATCGTAATGAATCCTGCAGTCTTTCGATATTCTTGATTACTAGGGTGGAAAAGGTTGAAAAGATCTAGTTCTTTTAAAATTTGTTTGTACTGTCCCCTTCAGTTTTCTGCTTCAAATGGTGGTTTAATATTTATTTTCAGTTGATGATTAAGATTCTGGAATTGTTATCAAGTGATCTTTTTTTCCCCTAGGTTTGGTTGCTCTGCTTTATTATATTTTGGTTATCTTTTTGTTGCTGTTCTCTTCTTGCTAAGGTTGTTCAGTTTAAATTATTTCAGTTATTCAATTTCTAAAATTGATTAATCATATTTAAATTAGAATTTAAGTTTAACCAACATAAGCTTAATCATTCATGAAATATTTTAGTCAAGCATCAGTTAAATTAATGGTTTAGTAAGTTCTGGAAAATCTCAGTTTCAAAAAATTGTCATGTAAAAGATGAAAAAGATATTTGCTACAAATAACAGAAGAAGATCATAGCTCATTTTGCTTGTGCTTTAATAAACAATTCAATAATCAATTTACAAGTATAAACTATCAACAACTAAAAATAATCTAAAGCAAAAAATGCTCTGAGAAAGTGTAAAAACCACAACCACAGCAATTTCCCACAGCAATTTCTGTGTTTATTCCCTTTAATAGTTATTCATCCGGAGGCTTTGTGGCAAAATATTTCAATTTCAAGGCATACTAAAATATCTTAGCCGTGGATTTACACACAGGGTTCTGCACCTATTACTGGTCTTTCTGAATCTTCATCAGATTCTGAGAACTCAGAAATGGGACTTAATAGCAACCTTGATTCAAGTGATGCATTGAAGATCGAACATGTGTTTTTAACAGGAGTTCTTGATGAACTAAAGATTTGCTTCCATTACAATCTTCAGGTAAAGCCTGGATTACATATGTTCTGACTTTCTTTTTGATAACAGCAACTTGAAATGTTATATATGTGCTGCTTTTTCTAGCATGACCTGAGTTTTCTAAAGGTGCTTCTTGCTGAAGAGATTCCATTATTTGAATTTCGGGCAACTGGCGGCCAGGTACACATGATGTTGAATTTTATAGTTCAGTTCATGTATTCAATTTTCTTTTTCTCCTTATAGCATTTCTTTGAATGCAGGTTGAATTTTCAATTAGAGAAAATGACACGTTCATTGGGACTGTTCTGAAATCTTTGGAGATTGAAGATTTAGTTTGTTGCGATGGCATTTCTCGGTCTGCTTTCTTGGCAAGATCATTCATCCGAAGTGTTGAAGAGGATTCATCATCACATGAACATGATGGAAGTCAGAGCTTTAACAACAATAATATCAGTCCTAGTGAAGGTGAGGACAACTTCTATGAGGCATCAGAGAATTTGGTTGATCCTGAGTATCTAGCTCCTCCCACTTTTAGTCGAGTCACTGGTTTACTACCTGGTCATACTGTTCAATATAGCATGGAGGGCGTCGAGCTAACTAATACCTTGGATAGTTTTGTGAAAGCTCAGATAGTTATCTACGATCAGAACTCTTCTCTATATAATAATATTGACATGCAGGTTAGTCATCTATGACCAGAACTCTCCTCTGTATAGTAATATTGACATTCAGGTTGATTATTTTTTCTGGTACAGTGTCTTCTTTCAGTCCATTTGTATGGCCAGTGGACTGACTAATTTGTAAATGGTGATTTCAGGTCTCGGTGATGCTTGCTACGTTGTCATTTTTCTGCCGCAGACCCACAATTCTTGCCATCATGCAATTTGTCAATGCTATTAATGTTGAAGAAGAAAATCGTGAATCTGGCAGTGGTAGTTATTCAGCATTAATGGTTGAGCATGATGATACTGGAGAAGAAGCTGTTGATAATCAAAATTTGTCTACCATTGGGGAGCCTGTTGTTAAGGGTTTGCTGGGGAAGGGAAAATCAAGAATCATTTTCAATATCATATTTAATATGGCTCGTGCTCAGATTTTTTTGATGAATGAAAATGAAACAAATCTAGCATCTTTGTCCCAGGATAATTTACTTACAGATATCAAGGTTTGCATCAAAATTTTCCCTCTTTCCTCATAGTTCTTTTTTTTTTATCTTTTTTTTTTGGTATGAATATTACGAGTTTTATGCTTGTTACTTTTGTTTGAATAAGGTATTTCCAAGCTCGTTTAGTATAAAAGCAGCTCTGGGAAATCTAAGAATAAGTGATGAGAGTCTTCCTAGCAGCCATTCATATTTCTGGATCTGTGATATGAGAAATCCAGGGGGAAGCTCATTTGTTGAGGTATTATTTTTTAAATGGTGTCTTACTTGTATTATCTGGGTTTGGAATGTTGATGGGCTTCTTTGTATTTATTTTTCACTGTTTACTTGTAGCTAGCTAATTTCTTATATATATTTATATATTGGCTGGTTTCTAGCATTTCTATTTTCTGGTATTTATGTTTTGTTTATACTTAAGTTTGTATGTTGGGCACTTTACAAACCTGAACTTGCAATTATGCAGCTGGTTTTTACTTCATTTAGTGTTGATGATGAAGACTATGAAGGTTATGAATATAGCCTTTTTGGGCAGCTTTCAGAAGTGCGCATTGTTTATTTGAACCGATTTGTGCAGGAGGTAAATCAATTTTAAGCATTTTAACCATTTTACATGGTTATATTTCATTTTTCATGTGTTCCAATGTTTGATTTTCAGATTGTTACTTACTTTATGGGTCTAGTTCCCAACAATTCAAAGGGTCTTGTTAAATTAAATGATCAAGTGACAAATTTTGAGAAGTCATTTACAACCAGTGAAATTGAAGGATCACCTGCTCTGAAGTTGGACATTTCACTTTGGAAGCCTATAATATTGATGCCTAGGAGAACAGACAGTCCCGAGTAAGTTTACATTTAGGATTGTTTATGCTTTGCCACTGTGTGTAACACATTTTAAATTTGTTTTCTAGCAGTTACTTGAAGCTGGATGTGGTTCACATAACTGTGCAGAACACCTTTCACTGGTTTTATGGTGACAAAAGTGAGATGACTGCTGTCCATTTGGAAATGCTAATGATTCAGGTGAGAATTGTAGCAGCACAACTGAGATTGCTATCCAACCCTATTTATTTAGTAGGAAGAGATTAGTTGTGTTATAGAATATAGGTATTTGATATGTATGAAGAAATAAATATATAAGAAGATAAGATTTGTATAATATAGGTAGTTGATGTGTATTAGAAAGATAGAAGGTAGAATTTAAATAGGTCACTAGTTTGGGGTGTGGTTCACTCTATATGTGTACTAATCTCTTCATTGAGTATCAATAAAATTCTTCCATTCTTTCAACAAGTTGAATCAATTCTGAGTGTTTGTAATATATAGAAACTGGTAGTGTTTGCATAAGTGATTGCCATCAGCATTAGCCATTTTATGCTATTGAGCATGAACATGGAGCCCAACTAGTTTGGAACTAAGGCTTGGTGTTGTTATTTTTGAGTTGTAGGTTGAGGACATCAATTTAAATGTTGGTACTGGAACAGAATTAGGTGAAAGCATAATTCAAAATGTCAAGGGGGTTTCTATTGGCATTCAGAGGTCACTTAGAGATTTGTTGCATCAAATGCCAAGTGTAGAAGCAGCAATCAAGGTGTTGTATTTCAAATTTCATGCCATGTCTCCATCCACACTTTCTTTCCCTTTTTTATAATTTATTTTTCTTCACTTCTATTTGAATTTCATAGAAAGACTGTTGTGTTTACTTGTATCTGACATGTACTTGATCAGGTAGAAGAGTTAAAAGCGGCTCTATCAAATAGGGAATACAAGATTATTACTGAATGTGCGCTGTCTAATATGTCTGAGACTCCTCATTTTGTGCCTGCTCTGGACCATAATTCTGGGGCATCTTTTGTTGATGTGGTAGAACCTGTTGTTTCTCAGGATACTGTTGGTGAATTGGCGGCCCAGAATGGGGAAATATATATTTCTGTGAAAGTTTCTGTTCTTATCAATTTAGTCGAGTTGAGTTTACATGGGGGGGTAGGCAGAGATGCATCTCTGGCCACAATACAGGTAATGCTGCAGTTATTCATTCATTTTAAAATTTAGAATGTAAAGTTATTTTTTCACTAGTTATTCTTTGCTTGATGTCTTGAATGACATTCTTAACTTTGTATGTTGCAACACCTGTTGAGTTGTCCTTTTTATTTTTTTTTTCTTTCTGGCGTACATTGTTATATACCCATAATCTGTTTCCCTATTCTTAAAAATGTCAAGATGAGCTTTTGCCTCTTCCCAATTCTCTCTCTCACATGTTAATTAACATCGGTCCACCATTATCATTATTGATGTTGTTTGTGAACCTTTCCATTGCTATAGACCTGCAAAACAAGGAAAAGGCACTTCGATGCCTAAGTTAGTATAGGTCTAGGTAAATAACAGGAAAACTACGTATTAGAGAAAAAAATCAAGTATCTTGTTAAGGCAATTTGAACCCTTTTTATATAGAGATCAATATGGATTTTGTTAGGATAACCTCCCACTATTGCTTAGTGGATACTTGATTAAGGGATAGTAGATAGTAGGGTGGTTATCAAATAGTGAATAGAGGATAGGGTGGTTATCAAATATGGGATAGAGGATAGAGGTTACCAGACATGGGATAGAGGATTTTTTTTTTTTATTTTTTTATTTATCTTGAACATATTTGGATAATAATTAATGATACCGTGATATATCATTAGTCCCCCCAAAGATTGAATCTTTAGATTCAATTTGCTTAAATAAACAAAACGCTTCACTGTAATAAAAAATTTCATACCTTTGAATCAGGGAAATTTGGCACAAATGAATTTAAATATTTCATACCTTAAATCAAGAAAATTTGGCACAAATGAAGATAGTCACCTTTAATGAATTAAATTTTGCTGCTTGAGGGATTAACTTAGGCTTGTGGATCTTATGGTCTGTAGTAATACTACTTTGTTGCTTAGTGGACCACTTTACAGCCTGGTTAGACTTCTACCTTGTGGCCTGACAATTCACTTTATGGCTTTGTGGTCCAGCTTACAACATAGTGGTTTACCAATTACTGGCCATTTTAAAAAGGATATCAAAAGGGATATTAAAAGGGACAACTCGTTTTTTGTGTCAATTTCCACAAACGGCGGTATTGATGTTATTCGTGAATTTTTCCATCGACATAGACCTTCAGAACAAAGAAAAGACAATATGATGCCTAAGTTAAGCGAATTTAAATCCTTTTTATATAGAGATCAAGATGGGTTTTGTTAGAATAGCCTCCCACTAGTGCTTAGTGGATACTTAATTATGTGATAGTGGATAGTAGGGTGGTTATGAGATAGTGAATAGAGGATAAAGTGGCTAACAAACATAGGATAGAAGATTGTTTTTTTATCTTGAACATATCTGGATAATAATTAATAATACTGTGATATATCAATTATCATGCAAATGTCAATTGGTTTTGTCATTTCACATTTAAGATGGATAACTTTATTTTTTAGATTCTTCTTCCTAATAGATAAAACTGTATTTTTTTTTCTCAATACTATCCTCGGGAATAAAAATTGCATTATCGTCATTTAGTTTTTATTTTATTTTTCTGTGCCCGTTACCCTTTATGATACCCATATTATTTAATTTTAAAATTTCTTTTATGCCATTTAGTGTTTTGAGAACTTTCGCAGTTAAATTGTGTTGGTCTTTGTCCTTCCTCATCGTATTGTATACTTTTGACCTTGGGGGTTCTTTTGTATTTCTTTTACTTGGTAAATTGTCCTTATGTTGGTAGGAACTTGTGAACCGTTGTACGGCATAGAGCCCTCAACTCCTACTTGATATTGGGTTTAGCTTATCACTTTCACTAACGTGCTTTGATGTGCTTTTGTTATGGCTTTGTTGTTGTAAGAAAAGATTCTCATGTTTGATAATAGAAATTGATAATAGAGGTGGGAGGTTATAGGATAGAGGAAGCTACCTCAGGGTTGAGCATTCAAAAAGCTTCTAGGGCCTTCTTATGCATCAAAAGTAAATGTTGAATTTTTTTGTACATTTTCCTGCTATCAGCATTCATAATACTACTCATGGTGCAATTATCATTTTTCAACCTTAACAACATTCTTGTTGTTCACTTCTTCATATTTCTCTGTAGTATCTATATGTGTGTTAAAATGGTTCTCACACTTGTGAATATGCTTCATCTGTTCACTGTTGTTTTTGTGTGAGAAAAATAAGGGAGGGAAAAGAGAAATTCCAGATTTGATCCTGGGTTTAGATGGCTTACTTTGTGATCTTGCATGAGATATTTGAAGCAAGTGTTCCATTGCTTCAAAATTTCATTTTCTTTTAATATTCTTGTTGCTTTCAGGATCCATTGCCCCATGACCAAGTTTCTCATAGTTTCAATTGCTCTTTGTATCATTATTTGGTTTAATCTTTTAATCTTCTGTCATGCAGGTTGCTGGTGGATGGCTTCTTTATAAATCTAATAACCTTGGTGAGGGTTTTCTCTCGGCAACACTTAAGGATTTCACTGTGATTGATGATAGGGAGGGAATTGAAGAAGAATTTAGGTTGGCAATAGGAAAGCCTGCAAAGATGGGTTTTGGTAACCTTTGTTCAATATCAGAGGATGAAAACCATCATGTGGCTGATGCAAACTTCGAAAGGGAGAGTGAGATGAAGCCAACTCCTACAATGCTTATACTTGATGCAAAATTTGGTCAACACTCAACAGTTGTTTCTATCTGTGTTCAAAGGCCACAATTGCTTGTTGCGCTTGATTTTCTTCTTGCACTTGTTGAGTTTTTTGGTCCGTCAAATGAAGAAAATGAAAATCCTTCACATGTGGTTAATGAAGTTATTTTGGATAAGTCGATTTATATGCAATCCTCAGCTGAAACTTCACTCTCTCCTTTGAGACCATTAATTATTGATGATGAAAGATACGACCATTTCATTTTTGATGGTCAAGGTGGAATATTGCACTTAAAAGATAAACAGGGACGTAATCTTTTTGCACCCAGCAAGGAAGCTATTATATATGTAGGAAGTGGAAAAAAACTGCAATTCAAAAATGTTGTCATAAAGGTGTTACTTCTTTCATATTCTTATTAGTAAAGAGTTTAGAAGAATTATTTTCTCATCCCAAATATTGATCGGTCATGAATTTTGTTGATGTAGAATGGGAAATATTTGGATTCATGTGTTTTTCTGGGAAGCAATAGCAGTTACATTGCTTCAAGGGATGATCAGGTCCGTCTAGAGGAAGAGGATGAAGCTTCTAATATGACCTCATCAAGGGAGAGCATTAGCGGATTGCACACTCAAAATAATGTAGTTGATAGATCCACAGAAATTATCATTGAATTTCAGGTCCTATTTTCATTGTCTTGTTTATTTTATTTTTTAAATAGTTTATAAAATTAACTTGAATTGCTTTCAACCATGATAATCTCTGTTTCAAACTTTAATCTAATGTTCTAAAAGAAGAAAGGTTAGTGTCACACAGTTTGACTCCTAATGTCGACTCTAGAAATTTCTAGATGTTTTAGTATAAATCTTTTTTGAGTTTCCATGATCATTTTCCTTGTTTTCCTTATCATATTCTCTAATTTTTTTCTAAATTTTTAGTGGAAAGTTGATGTTTCCTTAATTTAACAATGAAGATTTATGAGAATGTGATGTTTTATTTAGATTTGTATGTGTATTTATACAAGAGTAATCTTTGAAAAAAATAAACTAGGAAACATATCTAACTTAGGACTCAATTCTAGGACTTGGTCACACATACTAACACTCCCCCTCAAGATGGTGTGTATACATTATACATACTCAAGTTGGAAATTAGGTTGTGATAGGTTCTGTTGATAAGTCCTTTAGTAAAGACACTAGCTAGCTGCTTGTCAGATATAACATGGAAAAACTCAAGAATGCCACCGGTAAGTTTTTCCTTGATGAAGTGTCTATCGATCTCAATGTGTTTCGTACAATCATGTTGTACTGGATTGTGAGCTATACTGATGGCATCTTTATTATCACAGTGCAGAGATGATTTTAACACTTGTAGACAATTTTAGCTCCTTTAGTAACTTTTGAAGCCATAGAAGTTTATAGATACCTTGAGCTATAGCTTTAAATTCAGCTTTTGGCTTCTGCACTTGATCTGGCAACTACACTTTGCTTTTTGCTTCTCCAAGTGACCAGATTTCCTCCCACGAATGTACCATAGCCAGTTGTAGATTTTCTATCATCTGGAGACCCAGCCCAATCTGCATCAGTAAATGCTTGTATGTGGAGGTGGCCATGTTTTGAGAAAAGGAGACATTTTCCAAGAGCAGACTTAAGATATTGCAAAATGCAAATAATGGCTTACCTGTGAGACTCTTGTGGATCATGCATGAATTGGCTAGCAACGCTGACTTTATAAGCTATGCCTAGTCTAGTATGCGAGAGATAGATGAGTCTTTCAACTAATCTTTAATATCTCTCTTTATCAACTGAATCTCTACTCCCTGCTTACAGCTTATGGTTGCTCTCAATAGATGAGTCTACCGGTTTATAGCCCAGCATACCAGCTTCTTCCGAGAGATCTAGGATATATTTTATTTGAGAAATGAAGATTCCTTTTCCTGATCTTGCGACTTCAATTCCCAAAAAATATTGCGGTCTGCCAAGGTCCTTGATTGCAAACTCTTGAGCCAATTTTTTCTTCAATTGAGCCATTTCTTCTTTGTCATCTCATGTCATCATTATATCATCAACATATACTATGAGAAGAGTAATCTTACCCTCGTGATGTTTAATGAAGAGGGTATGATCGGCATTGCTTTGTTGATATCGAAACATGATCATGGCTTTGCTGAATCTGTCAAACTAGGCTTTGGGAGATTGTTTTAGACCACACAAGGCCTTCTTTAATCTACATACTTTTCCTTGAGTTTTCTTGTCATCAAACCCAGGTGGAATTTGCATGTACACCTTCTCTTCTAAATCATCATTTAGGAATGCATTTTTTACATCAAACTGCTGCAAATCCCAATCAATATTGGTTGCACATGATAACAGGATTCTGATCGTGTTCATCTTGGCAACAAGAGCAAAAGTTTATTGATAATTCACTCCATATGTCTAAGTGAATCCTCTTGCTACCAATCTTGCTTTGAATAATTCAATGGAGCCATTAGCATAATGCTTTAGTGCGAACAATCATTTGCAGCCAACTGGATTTTTGTTAGGTGTAGTAGTAACAAGATCCCAAGTCTCATTTTCTGCCAGTGCCTTCATCTCCTCAACCATAAATTTCTTCCATCTAGAATCTTTGATAGCTTCCTTCCAATCCTGTGGAATAGACACAGAGAAAATAGACAAGGCAAAGGCTTTATAGGTAGGTGACAAGGAATCATAAGACACAAAGTTAGAGATAGGACTTTGGGTGTAAGATCAGACTCCTTTTCGAAGAGCAATAGATAGATTCTGGAAAAAATGACTTATCAGAGGAAGCAAATTCTTGGCACTGAGCAGGTTGCATAATGACTTCTTCTTTTTTCTTCTTCCTCAAATAAGTCATCAGATCTTGTTTGTATAATAATGACCTCTTAGTCTCCCCCTGTACAATAGTCTTTCCCTAAGTACTAGTTTCCCCCTGGATAATAGTCTTCCCCTGAGTATTAGTCTCTTCCTGGGAAAGAGCATCAAGCAATAAAGAACTAGATGTCACCTCTTCTAGTTCACGATTCTCCTCCGGAAGAGGTGATCCTACTATAGCAAAGTATGGTTCGGATTCTCTAAAAGTAACATCCATACTAACAAAGTATTTCTTGGAGGGAGGGTGGTAATATCTATAACCCTTCTGGGTTGGAGAATACCCAATGAATACACATTTAAGTGCTCTTGGATGCAAGAGAAAACTTCACTTTTTGCTTTTATCAAATATACCCATGTCAATATGGATCTTTCAAACAATCATTAGATATTGCTTGAGATAATGAGATAATGAGGCAGTTTGACTGTCATTCTAGTGCAACAGTCAATAAAAGTGACAAACCACCGACAATGAGATAATGAGGCAGTTTGAGTTGGTCCCCAAACATCAAAATGAATGAGCATAAAAGCAATGGTGCTTTTATTATTACTAGAAGGTAAAGAAGTTCAGGTATGTTTAGCATACTCACAAGCGTCACAAAAAAAGGGAATCAAACTTAACATCCGAGAACAAATCAGGATAAAGTTTTTCTAAGACATAAAAGGATGGATGTCCTAACCGTCTATGCAATCGAATTATTTCTTGGTTAATATCCTTATTTCTTCCAAAAAAAGGAGTGACATGGAGCACCTCAATTCCCATCTGCCAGATATAATCCATCATGCAGTCTATCAGTTCCTATCCGCTTACCTGTGTGAAGATCCTGAAAAACACAATGATTCGGGAAAAAGTCAACCTTACACGAGAGTGTTTTGGTGATGGCACTAACAGATAACAGGTTAAGAGGTAATTTAGAAAATGAAGCATAGATGATAAGTTAAGGTTGGGAGCACAAGTAATAGAACATATCCCATACATAGGTGTTAACGAAACATCGGTTGTTTGCACAGTTTATGGTTTTAAACATGGAGAGTGATCACAAAAGCCTTGAGAATTGCCTATCATGTGTCTATTTGCACCAGAATCAATTATCAATGAATCAAAATGAACAGTAAATGCATTAGCTGAGTGCACAAGATTTGAGGTGGCACTTGTCCAATCAATTTGAGACAGGAGTCGCTTGAGATTTTGGATCTCGATAGGTGAAAAAGTGCTTTCTTATGTTGTATTATTCTCCATTGTCTCTGATAAGTGAGCTTGAGCTTTGGAAGTATTATCTTTCTTTTTCCCCCACGGGGAGGTCGACCATGGAGCTTCCAACAAGTCTCTCTAGTATTTCGAGACTTCCCTAAATGATCACAGTGCAGGTGATCCTTATTAGAACTAGGGGCCTTGGATTGCTCAAGAGTAGTAGTTGCAGTCAACTCAGATTTCTCAACTGGTAATTAATAAAGCATGACATTCCTCCTGCTTTTTTCATGTTGTACAAGCACATAAGCTTGCTCAATAGATGGAAAAGGTGAGGTATTGAGGACTTGGACCCTTATCTGGTTAAATTCAATGTTCAATCTGACCAAAAAAATCATAGACTTGCTGCTCCTTCTATACAAGCTGATGAAACTTCACTGCATCGCTAGTACAATTTGCTTGGAAGTCCTGATGATAATCCGATTCCTACCATAATCCACTCAATTTAGAATAATATTGAGAGTGTCAGCTCACCTTACTTTATGCCATGGATTTTATTGTGAATTTCAACAACTTGAGTATCATTACATGCGCATGAATAGGTAAGAGCTGTAGCTTCTCAAATTTTTTTCAGCACTATCCAACTACAAATATTGTTTGGAGATTTTAGGTTGCATGGAATTGATTAGTCAGGACATAACAAGGGAATTTTCAGAATCCCATTGACTAAATGCAGTGGTAGAAACAATTAGTTTGGTCTTCTCTCCATTAATATATCCTTGCAATCAGTTGGCTTTGATAAATAACAAAGCTGACCTAGAACAGGCTAAATAACTATCACTACCATCAAGTTTAATTGGGCTAATTTGAAGGTGTGGATTGTCATTAGCAATGTTAACTGTCCCTAATTTAGCGTCTTGGATGTCTGTCAATGTCCCCATAGCAACAGAGACAGGAAGTAACAAATTGATCTGAGAAGAAAGAAACAATAACCTGGTAGTGACGAATCCAAAGTTATTAAGGCGAGAGGCGAACCTAAGGTGACGGGGTACCCTATTGCCTTAGGCGTGAGGCGAGAGGCGAGGCGATAACCTTTTTAAAGTGAGGAGCCATAGCCTAAATTTATATATATATATATTATTATCTTCATGATTAGTTAATATAATTTATAGAACTACATCCTAATTAGTAAACATAATTATAAGAATATGTTTCTAGTTAGTAATTATAATTATATAATATATATATTTAATTAGTTAGCATAATTATAGGGATACTTTCCTTAATTAATTACAATAATGATAATGATATTTTCCTTAAATATTCATAGTTAGTTACTATAATTATATAATATATATCCTTAATTAGTTAGTATAATTATTTTCCTAATTAATTACAAGGATTATAATGATATGTTCCTTAAATATTCCTAGTTACTTACTATAATTATATAATATACATAATTAATTAGTTAGTATAATTATAATATACTTTCTCTAATTAATTAGAATAATTATAATGATATTTTCCTTAAATAGTACCTAAAATTTTCCCGCCTAAAATTCAGTTGTTTAACTAGATACTCTAAAAGGAAAGTTTAATTAGTGTTTAGTGTTCAAAATTTTCAAAAAAAAATAAAATTAGAATTTACACCTAATTTGCAAGAGGCGGCGCCTAGCCTCGCCTCCTGCCTTGAGCCAGGCTAGGCAAGGCGCTCGCCACTTGCAAGTGGCCTCGCCTGGCCCAGGTGAGGCGAGGAAGGGTCGCCTCGCCTCGCCTTGCCTCTCTCCTTTTGGCGCCTTTAATAACACTGGACGAATCAACAATAACTGATCAAATAGCTGGAGTTGGGACGAAGAGGCGAGTTGAGCGGTCGGAAAAAAGTTCAACAACCAGTGATCAGAGCTAGGTAGCCGAAGTTGGGATGAAGAGGCGAGTCGATTAGTCGGAAAAAATCAACAACCGGTGATTGAACAACGGCTCACGAGTTTGCATGCTCTGGCCCGTGTACGGGGCGTCAAAAGCTTGCGGTGGTGCATGGGACCACGCACATAGGTTTTTGGCCGTGAAATTTCACGGAGACAGTCACCGGGGGATGGGTCTTCTTTTGGTTGGGCGGTGACGGAAAAATAATATTGCGAAAGGCAACCAAACTATTACCCGAAAAAGT
>CAOGCB010142176.1:0-14338 GCA_948266635.1 Cnidoscolus chayamansa
CATTGCCAAAGTTGCTGACCCCTTCAATCATTCACTACCTAGCTTCAAGATGGCTATATTATCTATTTGTTTTCAGCTAATTTCATCATTTTTGGAATGAAAGAACACTTGCTGTAGAAAGCAGAAAGTATTCCATTCTCATCTGAGAGTTCCAGTGCTAAATAATCTAAAACTAAAAAGTTCCTAGCTACCCATCTAATGAGAAGAAAAGCCTCAATGTCCACTAACTCCAACAAACAAATTTCAAAATCTAGCAGTGTGACACCAAATATTTCTGTCATTACAAGTTTTAATCTGCTCATGGGATGCGAAAGGTTGCCACTTACTACAGTCGCAAATGATTCCATATACTCAAGCAACAAATTTGTAGCTTCTGTAAATCGACCATAATCAACGTATAGTCTGAACAAAGATGCAGGATTTGATACTTGGCCAGTCATTCCCCACATCCTATCCCTTCGAAAGTCCTGCCATCCCATGAAAATACAATTAACACATTTCAGCATGACTTTGTATTATGACACGACATTGAGCAATATGCAGTTCAATTGTATAAAGCCATATTTGTCCGTGTATATAAGCATATGAAGTTCAATTGTATAAAGCAATATTTATCTATGTACACAAGAAAATAACAAAGAAGGGGCATAAAAGCTCAAGTGTCCCATGAAACCATAAAACCATAGAAGGGAGGATCAATTAGTTATATATATATATATATATATGCATAAAGCCCAATTTTTAAAACCTGGTGGAAAGAGGCCAAAAAACCAGCCTATCCCGAAGTAAGATCATTTTTTCCTTATATAAATGTAGCATTCCTCTCCTTCAAAACCTTCCATGTCAATCTGAAGAAAAGGGAGCAATTTTAAAGTAATTTGGCATCCTTTTCACCTCCAAGACCTCTCCATATTAAGTCTACAAGTGTTTCTAGACATGCCAACATCTCCTTAAATATCAAATGACAACCCCAAACATCCCAAACCGCTTCACAATGTGACCACAAAGAGAATGAAATTCTCTACTTGCAACATATGAAACATACCATTCAGGAAAAAATATCTTATAGGCCATTTATTGGCAACAAGTCATTAGGATTAGCATTCATCTTAATCCCTCATCTTTCAAATTCACTAAGCTTTAGTCCTTCCATTAAATTATCTAGAAATTTAATCCCATACCTTTCAAATGAAGCAACCTTTTAAACCTCAAGATTTTTAGTTCTTCTAAAGCAAGATTAAAAGATTGTTTATTAAAAGACAGAACTGAAAAAGATATTCCAAAGAAAAATTAAGATGCTAAGGATTGAAGTGCACAGAATTTGTAAAGATGGCCATTCGATTGTATATTTGCAAAAAATCGGTAAAACTTTTGTAGTTCCCTTAATATATATAAAATTTATAATCAAACCAAAAGCTGCTATGTTAAATACCAAGAAAGCAAAAACGTTTAAATATCCCATTTATGACTACAAAAGTTACCTTGAACATATGTACTAGCCATAAAGGTAATTCGATCTGAGGATCTGTACAGAGAAGCGTTTCAGCAACAGTTACTGGCAATCCAGCATGAAAAGCTTTGTATTTTTCCTGCAGAAAACACATGTTATTCCTTGAAAGGGATTAGTATAAGTGGATAAAAGGAGTATACAGTATCAAATGTTTATTAAGATTAAATTAAAATGTGAACCAAACAAATAGGAAGGAAAAAAAAAATCTCTTAAGACACCCAAAATCATGAACATGGTGTGAAACTTTACTAGTTGTTTGGAAGAATTTGGCGCACTGAATGGAACCAAATCCATGTTTATCAATCTGACCAAATTTTCTGTAGATATACTATGTAATGTTCTGAGACACTTTTTTTGTACCTTTTGTTCTTTTGATGACAAATATTTGCAAATAAAGTATAATTCTACTGAGCATTCCCACCCTAGGGCATTGTTAATTATAAATTGTATCAATTCTGGAAAATTTTTTACAGCATTTTATTCAGGGAATAGCATTCAATGGTCTAAAACATATGTTTATCATCCAGACTCAAAGTTGATAAATGCATTTTTCTTCACCATCATCGAGGAAAGGACTGATGACACCTTGGGGTTGCAACCCAGTAGAGAAAAAACTAAGTTTTTTGTGAAAGAAAAAACAAAATCCAGAGCATCAAAAGCATCCAATAATAGGAAAATATGCCTGCTATGACAAAATTTAACAGGAAAACATCCTCTCAACAGTGTTCCATCATGTTCCATGCAAACTGAACAAAAACAATAAGAGGAATATTAACTTTTTTTTTATTTGAGGGAGGGGGCAGGGAACACAAGCCCTTCTAAAGAATCTAAACCCACAGATCTACTTTGGGTGACCTTGTTACCCCAACTAATTGCTTGAAGGAGCTGATTACCTTACAGCCTCACTCTTACACAGGTAGCATCTATGTTGACAAAACCATCCTAAAAACCTATCCTCTCTTTTGAGTGCCTTCGTAAAATTATCAAAGATTTATTCATGATATGAATTCTGTATTCTTTGAATGGTAAAATGATGCAGTATCTCAAACCCAAGTCAAAGCATATCAACAAAAATACAGAAGAGGGCAGTAAAATAAGTGAGGAAAACAATCCCAGCTTCCGTTAGCAACTATGCTCAAATTGGCAGCAGGTGCTAGATAGTGGCAGATTATTAACGCAGCAACCTACTACCAGCTAACATACTGAGAAAAAAAATCACAAAAAACTAATATTCTATAAATCCCAACTTTATAGCACATAAAATGTTGTTATGGCACTTTCATCCAGTTACTTCAATTTCAAATAAAGGAGAAAGCAGTCTATTTGAAAACTAAAAGAGCAAAAAGAGCTAGAAAAAAAGTGTGAAGTATGTACAAGATAAAGTTCAAGGATTTCCCACTGGGTATTCCCTCTAGACTGCTGCGGCATAGGGCCTACATCGGGAGAACCATGAACAGCCATATCTTCTGTTGAGGATGTCAGTAAAAGACCATGCGTCCTCGAATCATTTCTGAAAGCCACAATTCATATGCAGATGTCACACAGGATAAAATACAATAACTTGAAAGCAATTCAGGACAAAAGAACAAGAAGGGAAATAACAGAAAAGGCGTGTAACACAATTAGACAATACTTATCTCACCCCACTGATGAGGAGACTATTTTATTTGGACAGCATTTCAATGACATAGCTGAGAAAACTTTTTCCAATTCCCTAAGCAAAGAAGGACCAAGTCACACTCACAATATTCCAATGGAATCGCTCACAATCACAGATTCACAGTTGAATTATATGATGAAACTAAAAGCATGAGCACACCTCTTCAACCCAGAGCCCTTCCAGAATTTTAAAAGAACTGTAAATGCCATGTCATACAAGTTTGTTTGGACCAAAAGAGCAACCAAATCTGAAGGAGCATTTTCTGTTCCTGAAAAGCAATATAAAAATATATGTGAGGAAGCATATGATATTCAGAGGATGAAAACAACAATAAAAATAATTTAATAACAGGAAGTAAAAAATCAAAAGTAAAAATCGAACTTCTTATTCACATAAATCACGATTTAAACACAGCAGATGATAATATATCAGTTAACCAAGTTACAAAATTAAGTTTCCATGTGGGTCTTTGGGACAAATAATTTGTCAAATCAAGCCATTTCTAAGGAGAAAAATGCAAAAGCATATTGGTATTCAAACTAACCAAGAAATTAGAACATCCATGATGATTAACCAATTACGAAGTTATATAATGAAAGTGAGCTTCATTACTAAAAGGAAAAGGAAAAGGGATTTACCAGTGGATCTCCATTTGACATTTGCTAATGATAACAAACATTCTGCCGAAGTTAGAACAGACTCATTTTCAATTTTCTCAACATCAATGTGAAACTGCACTCTTTGAGGCTGAACATCACTACCTACGACTGCAACAAAAGTAAAATATGTCAGCGACTTGGGAAGTATATGCTTGCACATAGGTATTCATGGACTATATTGCCTCAACAGTATGACACTGAAAAACATTATTTCAAAAAAGTATAGAGTGAGCAAGAGAGAGAGAGAGTGAGAGAGAGAGAAATTGATATTGATTACTCCAAGTTTCAGAATCAAAGCTGTTTGTTCCCAAGGAAGCACATTAAAATAAACATGAGTTATTAGACTACTATAGATGCAAATATAAAAGAAAAGATCAACAAATAACAGAATTTTTTAGTTGTAATGTTTACGCTGTTCTTTGACTGTTTTTTTGGCCCTTTTACTTGGATAACACTCATTCTGAAGAGAATGTCCTTCAAGCAGAGGATCAATCCAAGCATACGCAGGATGAACAAGATGCAGGGCATTGATAGCAGCAGAAAGTGCATTCAGTCTCTCTTGCAGCACAAGTGATACATGCTGGTGATCTTTCAGAACTAATTCTGCTCTCAAGCGAGCCGAGTATTGGTATATGTAACCTGCTGCCCTTCTCCAATTATGCCGATGCATTTCAAATGCGTAGAGCAACTTATATGGATTTGGTTTTGTCAAGATATCTGAACGCTCTGCCTACATATTTCAATTATGAAAATTTTAGAAACATTATTGCATAAAAAAATATTTCATTTTCTGTGAGCAGCATACCTTCCAGGCAAGCTCTTGTTCAATCTTCTCTGCTAATCCTATGAAGGGAATTTGACCACCACAAAGTACCTGTGGTTTTACATAATTGAGTAAAGTAAAAAGATGATAAAGGCAAAATATATCTTTACACACTCACCAGAAACCACAAATTAGTTGTTATTTACCGTTTTAATTAGTTCACAGTCTAGCACATACTCAACATAAGTTCTAGTGGGGTTTAAAATATAAAAGACATTAACATAACTTAATGACAACAAAAATCTTTCAGCCTTGTTTCCAAAAGTAGCAAACTATGACAACGTTCATAGAAATAATTTTGAAACCTTAGGATAGGGTACTGGTTAAGCAATGTTTTCTAACTGTTGTTTAAAATAATATTCGATGGTATGCTTGCTTCGCTAATTTCGAAAGGCAGAAGACATTGAAACAAGAACATTGGATGAAAAGCAAAGAGGAATCCCAATGATTTGGCAAAAACCTTCATCCCTCCACGCTCATAGAGAACAATTATGAAACGCCTCAAGCAGATATACTTGCTCTCCTCATCTGGATTAGAAAGTATGGCACAGTATGCATCATATAAATGGTTAAGATCTAAAGTAAACTTGAAGACATTGGCCCAAAGTCGTCCTCTAATTATAGTGGCTGATTCACTGAGCATGTCTCTACCACTGGAATCATCTTTATGACTAAGAGCTTCATCTACTTGCTCAAGTGCAGCTAGTGCAAACTGATAAGCACCTTCACTAATGCCATATTGCTCAAATATCTGCATTGCCCACTGATAGTAATGAAGCTTCCATGCAGCTGATGCTACACAACCATCTGTAACAGAAATTAAATAAAGGTGGATAAGTAAAAACATCATTTGGTATATATTCTGAAAGAAATTAAGATTTTAAACCCAAAAATTCACCAAAACCAAGATATGGCAATCCTGCATCATGAGACAAATCCTGCAAAGCTTGAGAAGCTCCTTGCCCAGATGAAGCTCTGAATAGCACAATGACAAATACTATTAGTCTTCATACAACAAAAGCAAATACACAGATTCAACTATTAATCTTACAGATAGATTGGAAAAATTGGTCTCTAATGAACAAGATAAACAAGCATAGTATCTAATAAACACAGATGGATAAAACATTATTGATGAGATCCACAGACAATGATATTACTGTGTAACATTTAGCGAAGCTGTTAAAGTAATTTCATTCCATGACTTAATAATTCACTAGTTCCAGTTCTCTGCAATTCAGATTTTTCTCACAAGAGTAAAATGCCAACTTAGTCAACTGACATGAATATATAGAGCGGAAAAGGTGGCTCAGTCAGTTCAGACACTTCTCTGAGTTGAAAAAGGGTTTAGATTAGCAGGTACCGGAAAAAGCAGCGAATAGCTTCACAAACTTTCTTCTCTTTCAACATTCCATGGAATCCATATCGTGCCTGAGCAAGGAGGCAACATCCCAAAAGATGTTGAAGTAAACACCAGTCACCACCAGTATCCTGGATACTTCTAAATATTTTCTCCCTTTGTGAATTGGCCTCCACAATAGTCAGAAGGTACTGAAAAATAAAAAATAGAGAAAAAAGTGGGAAACATTTCAGCTGCACTCCCTCAAATGTTGATGGAAATTACTCATAGTAGGTAATGGGATGCACATAAATAACCTCAACAGCATCATACTGGCTATGCCTAAGGAGGATCAATGCAATTTCAGTTGAACGTTTTAAGAATGAATGAGATTCTTCCCCCGATTTGCCCCAAATAATCCAGCTTGTAAATTCTCGCACTAAACCAACAATGTCTTGTGCATTTGGGAGACATCGTGCAGAAGGGTGATTTGGGTCTCCAAAAGAAATTTGATTACTCAGCAAAAGAATAAAAGCCAATGGAAAATCACATTTGCCTAGTCTCTCATTCCATGATCTTTTATCAGTGCTGCCATCTGATTTAGGGAACAGAAAAAGTAGAACTATTTAGCTATACAATGTAAATGCAGTAATGTCAAAAGGCAAACTAGCATGACAGTAATAACACAGTCCAAATTGTTGGAATGGAAAAACATGAAGGATGGAAAAAAGACAAAAAAAAAATAGCTCAAATATTTTTATTCAAATTACTGTTAACCATATAGATCAGTTTTCAGAAAAAAAAAAAAAGAAAAGAAAAAAAAAGACTAGAAATAGTGATTTGGTATATGACTTTAACACTGTTACAAAATGTAGATATTTGATATGTATTAGGAAATAAATAGATAAAAAGATAAAATTTATATAACATAGGTAGTTGATGTGTATAAGAAAAATATAGAAGTAGAATTTGAATAGATCACTAATTTAGGATATATTTCCCTTATATATATGTGTATCAATCTCTTCATTCAAAATCAATAAAGATTCTACCATTCTTCCAACATGGTATTAGAGCCTTGGAGAGTTTTTTTTTTCAAGATTATCGAAGTTTCAGTTTCTGGTCCACACTACTAGAATTTTAGGTCACATATTTAGAATGACCATCTTTTATCATCACCCATCCCAAAAGATTCCTCAACTGCCAACCTGCCTCCCCTTGAAGACTGGCAACCGGAGCTCCAACGATTGAGCTCCATGTGCTGTAAACAATTTCCATTGGTCTCCCATAATCCAGCGCATCTGGCCGTTTCCGATGGCCGGCTTTCTCCTCCGGACTCGCCTCCTCCATTCTGACGTGGGTTTGTATTCAGCTGGGTGTTTGGTTGGTGCTTTTTTGGCCAATTTTTCTGCTAGTTTGAATCCCTGTTTTGATTTGATGTGCTTGTTGTTTTGAGCTTTCTTTTAATTTGATTTTCTACTAGGTATCTTTTATTTTTGGTTCTCTTGTTGAAACTTATTGCTGAATTATTTTTAAAAAAATGGTTGAAAGTAAAGTAGGTGACTAACAAAATAATAAAGCAAGAGAAGGAGCAGGGATTAATAGTAATAGGAGTAACTTTGACATGACGAAAAGGAAGTCTGATCATTCTATAGTTATAAGTATTCCGAGAATGGTTTGCTTTTGTTAGTAGTCTATGTGGACAACATAACTTTTACAAGCAATGATGTCATATGAATTTTGTCTCTCAAATCCTTCCTTAAAGACTATTTTCACACAATCTTAAGTATGTTGAAGTATTTATTGGTTATTGAAATTACAGAGGATCATTAATTATTTAAAGATCTAGAGAAATATAAAAGATTGGTTGGAAAGTTAAACTATTTAACAATGACCCGTCATGAACTCCAAATATTGTTTACTCAGTGGGTGTTTTTAGTCAGTTTATGTCTGGTCCAATTGTCACTCATTGCAAAGTTTTGAGACAAATTTTATGCTATTTGAAGAGAGCCCTAAGACCTAGCCTCTTAACATAAATCATGAATATTCAAATATTGAGTGTTCTTATGCAAAATGGGCAAGATGTAAGATTGAGAGGAGACCAACTTTAGGCTACTATATATTTGTTGGAGGTAACTTAGTGGCATGGAGAAGTAAGAAGAAAGGAGTAGCTTCTTGATCTAGTGTTGAATCAAAATATAGAGCAATGGCACAAACAAGATGTGAAGTACTATGCATTTCTCAATCGAAGTCAAAATCCCCTTGCATGTGAAGTTGTGGTGATAAATCAAGCTACTCTTTATATCGCTTCAAATATTGTGTTCAATGAATGAACCAAACATATTGGAATTGATTGTCACTTTGTTTCTGAGAAAATTCAGCAAAATATTATTTTGATTGGACATGTTAAGACTAGAGTGCAGTTGGCAGATATTTTTATAAAAGTTTGGAACGGGGCTCACGTTGATTATATCTGTAACAAGTTGGGCATTAGCTTAAAGAGTGTCATAGAATGTAGATATTTGATATGTATTAGGAAACAAATAGATAAGAAGATAAAATTGGTATAACATAGATAGTTGATGTGTACAGAAAAAGATAAAAGGTAGAATTCAAGTAGGTCGCTAATTTATAGTATATTTTCCTATATATGTGTGCAATCTCTTCATTTAATCAATAACAATTCTCCCATTCTTTCAGCAAAAATAAATAAAGATTTGAACACAAACTGAGATTTCAACTGAAGTAATAACATAGTACAGTCAAACAAGAAGACCCAACTAATAATATAACATTTAATAGAACATTACCCACCAACCTACCAATTTGCAATGATGAGAGTTGGGAACTGAAATCTTCAATTGCAGGAGATTCAGATGGGGTAGTGCAAATGAAATGAATTATCAGCCACTCAAAAACAATGTCCTGAATCATTGGAACCAATTCCAGTTGGATTCTAGATACATCATCAGGGGACATATTTATCTGCATAGACAAGAGAAATAAGATTTTACTCTCAAATTCAATAAATCATCTCAACAATGTTAATTATCGCCCACTCATTTTGAATAAGCATCCAGCATAACGGATGTGAATTGAGTCGTGAATTACACAGTTTGTACGTCTTCACTCACTGTCACTAGCAAGGACAAAAACTTGAGAATATGGCAAAATATTTCACATAATAGCCAACTAAAAACATTTCAATGTATTTATATTTTATATTAAACAAAAAACCATAACAAACCTAATTAAATATAGGGACCTAATGCAACTACATATTTTGCACAGATAGACAAGAAATCATGAAATACACAAAATAGCAACCTAGGGGTAGAGTTATCACCCCAAATACGAATCCCTAATCTAAGCCAAATAAATGAAATTACTAGAAAACATCACTTCAACTCTAGTTTTTCTTCCTTTCCCCCATGAATTACACAAGTGATTCTGCTGAAAAACAACCCAAAAATACAAGAAAACGTCAGAAAGGGAGGGAAAGCTGACCTGTCCACTAACATTGAGGAGATAGCTCACAAATAGAAGAATGTCAAATGCAGAATCAAACATTGACTTTGCAATTGGAGAAGCAGCTTGGACCAAAATTGGAGCATTAATATGAAATGACATTCCAGCATCTAATTTTTGCATGACCTTCTGGGGTACAAGAAATTGTAGATAGCTTTCAATGACATCCAAAATTTTGCCCCATGAATCAGCTTTTTTGGACAAAGCATGAAGAGAAAACAACAAATTAATAGAGAATTTCCTCAGATTTCTATGATCTGCCAGTTCCTTCTCCAAAGCAAAATCACCTCCAAGATCTGACACATGGACTGAGGAAACCAATGAACTGTACCCAGTTTCCAGAATCTTCAGTAAGCGAGGAACAATTTCTTCAGATGAGATAATTGATGTACCAACAAGTGATTCATAAAATATAGCAGAAGCTGTTTTTCCCAGTTGTTGGTTCACAGTAATAATGCATCTGAGCACTTCCATCAGGATGTCGCGTTCAGAATCATCATTACATATATCCAATTCAAAGCTGATTGGATCAAGAAGTTCATCAGAAGAGCCTATTAAAATAGCAAAACATGCAACAAATAAACAGTAAAAGGGATGCCAATAATTGAAAAAAAAAATTATACACTTCAAATAATAGAAATTTCAATCATACCATCAATAAGCACTTCAATTTTTTCCATATCACGAAATAAAGTTATTGAATTCTTTCTGACCAAACCAATAACTGCAGAAGAATGATCTAAAAAGCCACAAGGTGCATTGTGCTTGCACCAATTATGGAAATAGCGTGTGCAGAAATGCTTCCAGGAACAAAATATTGACATTGGACTTTCACTGACACCCTGACCAGAAATATACAGAATATCAGTCTTGCTTACAAACTCCAGAATTCTCCTATTGCTGAAGACAGATGGAAAACATGAAACTTAAAGTTGCCTCCACTAGCATAAATACACCCATAAAGTTAACAAACAACCGAAATCATGAATGAAAAAGAAAAGAAAAGAAAAACCTCATGGTCAATTAGGGAATGAATTTCTTTCTTCAGTCCACCAGCAGTCAAGGACTGGAACTCGGTGTCTGTCCAGTGCTTGTTGTAGTCCATGAATGTTGCACTCAAAATAGTATTGTGATGAACCCCAGGGTGAAGCACCCTACGTAAAAATATAGAAGAGATAAATGGCACTACATGATCCTGTAAAAATATCAGCCAAGAAAACATTGTAAGCAGCAAATATTTGAGAAGAACACCTTACACACAAGTGACACAATGCTAAAACCTTACACACAAGTGACACAACGCTAAAAGAAGCATAAGCCAATGAGTCATAAATGAACTTGCAAGATACATGTTAGACAAAATCATGTGCAATGACAATTTAATTCAAAAGCACTTGCACATGGATCATAATTGTGACAATAATCACAAATACAATATTTTAATCTTCTGCTAGTTTGCAAAAGAGAAGGGCAAAACAAGAAGTGTCTGCAGAATTTGGAAGAGAGTCATATTCAAGTGGAGGATTTTTTTTTTCTTCAAGTAAAATAAAGTATTCTAGTACTAATGAATAAATAAGGTGCCCACAGACCTCCACTATACAACGTACATAAAATATCTTACAGTACACTTCATCTATAATCTACCAATTCTGAAAATTAAAAGCTTATATGAGATTTTGCTCATTTGAAAACTTTAAAAAGTTTAAAGAATTCCTAGATTTAGAGATAAATATCAACAGTAATTTCAACCACCACTAGTTCCTTAATTGGAGCGAATAATGCATTTTGGAGGACTATATGGCTTAAATATTTGTATGATCATTATATTCTAAAATTCTGATAACCCGAATGAGCATGATGAGCTCAAGGATAAAAGAAGTGCACATTAAGAGGAAAAAATTCCTTTTCATTTTTATACAGAAAACTAAAAAATATTCTAATGTTAGACACATCTAAAAAACATTCTCCCTTTTGATAGTTAATCTGTAGCTCCACTGGAGCTGCCGCATTACAGCATATACAAATACCAGTACTACAAATGTATAATAGAACACTCAAGTCCCAGTGCCTTACTTCATCACAAAAGTCCAATTTTTAACGGTTCTCTAAAAGAAATACTCAACATCACCTTTGTATGTGAGAATATTGAATGGATAATCCAGAGAAGATCATCTGAGGAAAGTTCAGAACTTTGAAACAATTGCTCAGCAACAAATTCTTCCTGCAAAGCATAGCAGCGACCTTCTTCCCTGACATGGAAAAATTTTCAGCATATACATACACAGAAATAGATACATACACACACACAGAGAGAGAGAGAGAGAGAGAGATTGGGGGCTTAAGCTTTAATCATTGTGGTCACCGGCATAACAAGTACTTATGCATTTCTGTGTGGTGTGTGTCTCAGTAGAGATTTTAATTGTCACAGAATCAAAACAAATCAGACTGAATCAACCACCGCTACCTTGAGTTTCTTTTTTTCCCCCTTAATTAGAGAAAAACGTCAAATCAACATTAAACTACAAATTTAACTAAATGTCAAAATAATCTTGTAGATGTAACAATCTTGCAGGAGAAGAAGAAAAAATCAAAGATATAGTTTATGCCAATTATTTTTATAAAAATCAATTTTTTTATATGAATGGATTTGACATACTAAATTAGTGAACTACTATAAGAAGTTAATATAGTTAATATAAGAATGACAATAGTGGTTGATGGTCCAATATTTAGATTTTTTTGCTCAAAATTGTAGCTTTTATTCATATGTGTGGCTAAAAGTGACAATCCAAACACAAACCTACATGAAACCCACTGCATTACGGTTCTAAAAAGGAACACCACAATCATACATTAGTTTTTAAAAGGAAATACTAAACCAAAAATGAAAAAAAAAAAACACAACCTGCATTTCCACTCCCAATCAGTAGCTCGTGCCAGCTCTATTCCATGGTCCTCTTTCATAGGCAAAATATTAAAAAAATAAAAAATAAATAAAAGAAAAAGAAAAAGGAAAGATGCGGAAGTCCATATAGTGCTACTGCTGCCTTCCTCTTTTGAGGTACACACCCCAGCCTCCCTCTCTCCCTCCCCTTCTTTTCTCCTCCTCCTTTGCCTACCACTACTCTCCTTGTGTCACAGTGCATAATTAACATTACAAACAATATAACCATGTGTTGGCATGCCTTTGAATATCTCAATGCAATAGTCAATAAAGCATTGAAGTGCTTAAATTTCAATAAGTAATGGAACAATAAGAGTAACCAGGTTATGCAGTAATTATAAATGCTTAAAGTGAAGTGATTTAGATGATCATGCAAGGGAAAAGGTTTTAGAATGGCAAACAGCATAAAAATAAGAAGCAAGGACTTCAAAGCTAAAGTATCAAGGACAGAAGTGAAAAATAATAGGCATATGGTCCAACATGGTAATAGTAGAATACACTTCACAAATTAATAAAAATTAATTCAAGCATTAAACTTACACATTGTTATTTGTAAGCAACAAATTATGAATCATCAATCCATTATCCCTCAGTATCCATATTTTCTCTGAAGTCAGTTTGACATCAATGCATTCCCCCTGAAAAGTCAAAGCATTTGCAGAGTGCTAGCAATTGATCAAATTTTATCTCAAGTAAAATATAGCATAAACCAATAAGAAGAGCAATAAGTAACCTCCTCCAACTGAATATTTTGCACCGGAGACACAACTGACAAACTGATTTTGTCCCCCAAACTACAGCGAAGCTTAGAAACGTGGATCATCTCCATGCTAACATCCTTCATAGCATGGCCAAGAAATTAATCAGTACTACTACCAAAAAAATGGGAAAAAACTACAAAAATAATTGCTGATGAGTAAAGTTTTGAAATTTGACAAAGGAACATCATGTTCAATAGAACTACTGCTATTATTCAATCCTATCATAGTTCTGCCGATAATATTGTACTTGTAGTGGAAAAGACAAATAAAGGTTATAGATTCAGCTGCTTTGGCAACTATGATATCTAGGCAAGATAAATGCTATAACTCATGGAATGGAGGGAAAGGATTTGCATAATCAATAAAAACTATATTAAGATTAACGTTTACTTGAGCTGTTGAAGTTTTAAGAAACATAGTATTAACTGTTAAATGCATAAAATTTTAGAGACTTGCTATCTGCAAAACAGGGGTAAAGCTGCATACATCAACCCTCCCTAGAGCCCACAAGTGTAGGATGCTTTGTACAATTGGTCACCTTTCTTTTATTACTAAGCAATAGCCAACCAGAACCCAAGCATATATAAATGAAGTGGGTGTTGTTCTCCCAAATAAAAGGTTAATAAAAAAACATAAACTTGACAAGAGAACCCCGCAGACCAAGAGGCAAACATCGGCAGTTAAGAATTCCAGAAAGCATGAACACAGAATAGAACAGCTGAAAAGGTTAAACGAAAGCCATGACATATTTTTTGCTTTAGAAAACAATTTAAGCGTCCTAATTTAGCTCAGGGATAGATACCACAATACGTCTAGATAACATTGCCAAGGGAATTAAGCTTGAATCGTCGGCAGCTTCTCCCACCCATAATCTTTGAAATGTTGCACCTGAAGTAACACGTAGAAGGAAAAATAAATATACTACATTACAATACAAATTCACAAAATCTAAATTCCCAATCTTCCGAGGAGTAAATACTTGTATACACTGCAGTAGTAACAATCAAAGACACATTCCCTTATACAAAATTAAGCAAGTTGTTTCTTGATGTTTCCTCCTAAGATTTTGAATCAACCTGAAGAATAAAATTGGATGAAGACTGAGAACAGGCTA